>JAOWBW010000197.1:3202324-3310555 GCA_026119855.1 Campanula takesimana | reverse complement strand
TTTGAGACAGAGAGAACGTACGAGAATTTTTTTTTGGGGAAAACAAGATCTGAGAAAGGCCAACCACAATTTTATCCTTAACTTTTAAGGATTTTGCACTTTGCCCCTCAAGTTTCAACTTTGAGCAATTAAGCCCCTGAACTTTGAACTTTAATTTTCACAAATGACCCTAAAGTTCCAACTTTGAATACTTAGGACCTAAACTTGCTCAATTAGTTAAATAATTAACTCAATTAAAATAGCATATAAATATGCAAATCAAGAATTTAACAGGAATTAGGACGGGCGTTACTCTCCCCTCCTTAAAAAAATTCGTCCTCGAATTTTACTGATCGAGATTATAACACATATAATCAACAAATAGAACTCAAGAATAGCAAGAATATGGTATACCACACCATAAGATATTATCAATTACCTGCGAGTATTATTCTCACATAACCTTCTCGATCCATGACTTTCCCATGAAACTTTCACAAGAAGTATTCGTGCTCAAGACAAGAATCAAGTATCCATACAAGCAATTACCCATATACTAAGTAATTTGTGTGATGGAATTTCCACTAAATAGCAGATCATACAATAGTCACAAGGAAATCCATTTCACATGCTCGCAACATATGATCAAGAAGCAACCTCGGTTAAATATCCGAGTGCTCAGAAAATTATCATAATCAGATGTAAAACAAGGTGTAGAACAAGATGTAGAACAAGAATCCCTGTCATATATTATATCCACAGGTATCCCATGTAATCAAAGATGTATCGATCATAACATCACAACACATAAAGTCAAGCAGATTTGATTAATCAATCCACTATAACCAATATCATCGGGACTTATGTATTAAATGATAATCCTTCCACGAAATCCATCGCAATATTTCAATAATTCACAAATCTCAAAGGATTATAAAAATCAACCGATCACTAATATTCTGCTTTCAAATAATCGCAATTCAAGGATTTATTTTAATACTCAGAATTTTCTCCATTCAGTACCATCAATCATGAAATACAAGTCTTTATGTTCAATGAATCCGCTAATACAATAGCCGTAGGATCAAAATCAGTTTCAAGTCATGAGTAGAATTATTCTATTCATAAAGATTCAATCTCCTTGAAGCAGATACAAGTACGTTACCATTTTGAATTAACACACGTTTATCTCTTGTTCGAGCTTCACTATGCATAATGAATTTATCATATCCACTATATTGGTGAATCTTGACACATTCACGAGAAAATAGTAACACTGGTCATATCCTCCAAATAACCATCATACTAGTCGAATCCACTAGGCAAGGTCAAATACTGAAGTTATGTCATCCATCATTTCAATATTTAAAAAAAAATTGGCTTCACGTTTATCAATCCATCGAAAAGTGTAGCTTTCTATGTCAAATAGTTAATGATAGAGCTACCTTCGAAATTCATTAATGAATCTCTAACAAGATCAAGAAAATATCAAGAACAATCGTACCTCGGTTATTTCCACTTGTACATGTCAATAAAGATACTTACTTCAGGCATCCACTTCAAGGTAATAGATCCTCTATCTCTTACTAGTTTTTGGAAAAAATTGTTTCTCTCGAGAAATTTCAATACAATCAATTCTCAGTCTGCGACTTTGTATACACCAATAGGTCATTAATAAATTCATCGCAAAGAGAGCTAATATGGTTTGAAGATATTATTCATCAAATCCATCGATACTGCTAGATCATATATCAATCGAAATTGCATAATCACGAATTCATAACAAGCATACCTGATATGAGAAGATGTCTTTAGTATACCCTCATAGTTGACTTTCCAAATAATGGTAGCCACTTATCAAACAAACACTGAATAGACCACTGATTAACTCAGGGATCAAATAAATCATCCATACACGATAACAAGTACTGGTTCATTATAGTCACCTGGTTGAACTCTTTGCATTCAATATGAAATCGCAAAGTACCATATCTCTTCATTCCAATCAATACGGATGCACCCCACGCAGATATACTAAGTGGGTGAATCCTCTATCAAGAAATTTCTCAAGTTGAATCATCAACTCTTTTACTCAACCGGTGTCATGAACATTGATTTAGATATCAGCACTATATTTGTACTGTAGCAACTCAAGATAACCCAAGGTTCTCATCATGTATCATGTACTACTCAATAGAAATTATATCTGAGATCTCACAAAGAATGGATACATCCTTCAATTTTTGGTGTAGACATTCTTCCATCAACCACATATGCTAAATATTCAGCACAACCTTGATAATCATTTTCAAGCTTTCAATGCAGAACATGAATATTATACATAATTATATCATGCTCATATAAATAGTCAAGCATACTAGCATGGAAATATTCACCATCTATTATGGCAAACAAGAATGGCATAACCTATAGAAAGCCAAATCATAACACGTAAAAGCCAAGCCATAACACGTATCACATCAATGTCCCAAATAGGTAACATGACCAAGTCAACATATAACGTATAGGGTGTTATCACCCACACTTCTATCAAGCTCTTATAAATAACGATATCAAGCACGTAGTCTCTTACTAGAGAATACACTTTCACGTAAATCAAGAAATGAGGACAAGCATGCATATATAGCACGAAACAATGTCCACTGCATAAGATAGATACGTCTAAGTCTTTAAAGACTCGCGCTCTTGATTCTCAAACCATCTAGTGGGGAACACTATCAACACCAATCCTATGCCTGGTATAACAACAAGTAACGAAGCACTTGACGTCAGTAGCATACCCAAGACTAACCAACCTAAGCCATAGACCCTATCCAGGCTTAGAGCAAAACCATAGGTCTGATACCAACCTGACACGCCCCCAAGTCCCGGGATTCCCTAATAGAACCTCGAACCTGGTGCGCGTGACTAACAAGAAACGAGAAACTGAATGACACCTGAATAAATCAACTGGTATCATATATATACTCAAGAGGAACGAGCTAAGATAGCTCACAACGAGTTCTATACCAAGAAATTTAAACCAAATGTGATTATACACAACGGAAAATATGCCTAGCACATAAGCTGGCACTACAAAAACTATACAAGTCTACCCAAAATACTGAGTCTAAACAACTGATACAAAATCATCCTCACCAAAAATTGGAAAGGATAATAATCCCCAATAAGAACAACCTTCCAAGTAGGCCCCTGCTAAGTCGAGCCTCACAACGTATTACCACTTGCTTTCCTAGGGGGGGGAACAAATAAACAAGGAACGGGGTGAGATAAATCTCAGTAAGTTACTAGATACAAGTACATAGCATGTTATCATGTAATCATGCAAATCAAGAAGATTATCAAGTAATCATGCTCAAGATGTCATCAAGTAACAAGTATATGAGAGGCTAAGCCAACTCATCAAGTAACTAGCACATAAGGCTAAACTAACACGTTACAAAGGATATTCCAACCTTATTCCTCCCAAGTAACCCATTGTTGTCGTTGCTTATTGCAGTTGACAAATCACGATCAATCAAGTTACTGATGTGTGCAGTACACAAGAGGACCCGGTAACCAGTGTCACTAACAAGAACAAGATTCACGAGGTGTTCACGAGTTTAGCATTCACTTTTATCAGGCCTATTGCTCTAATAAAGGAAGCTATGCCCTTACTATGGCCTGTAGTAAGGGGTCAAGCGCAGATACATAGATCCCCAATTATCAACTTAGCCCCAGCCTCGCGATAAGTGTGAACCTATATACCTCCGAACAAGCAAGGACCAGCTGGACTCACACAAGAATGCACAAGTAGGTATTTACTTGAACTACGAGAGTATAGAACTAAGTCCAAAAGTAGTGGACTAGCTCTTTATGAACCATGTAATTATGTGCTCACCAAATACAAGTACACGTACGTAATAATTGCGAATACAAATCAGCATAACAATGGCACATAATATGTCCATGTAACACAATCAAGCCAAATTAGAGTCTATTAATAACAGACCCCAACCAAGTAGTAGGGTATGTCATACTATGTCACTTTGTCATATGAAATATTTTCACGTTCATATTCATATAACCTTTAACACACTAATGTGTCTATCACGATACCCTTACTTCAAAGTAGAGCCCAACATCTTAGACTCTATGCACGTAGTCGAATAGGTCGTATTGTACCTAATCACAATCATATCTCGCGTATATGTATCGTTAATAATCGAATACATTTTCCAACACATTTTGTGTTCTGTAATCATTCTTGTTGACTTAAATCGTAGGATTCATAGTTATATGAATTATCTTCATATTACACTAGTCCCTCATTCTTTAGGAACTCAACTCAAGAACAAGATATCTTCTTTATACTTTATATACTTTATTGAGTATATGCACAATTAAACCAAGTAATAGCACATTAGTGCTTGTTCATAGCACTTTCAATACACACGTATTAGATTCGAGTATGTAGTAGAGTTAATCATTCTCTATCTAGTTCCATATTCTAACTCTTTGGTTATTAATACCAAGTATCAAGTAATCAACAAGTCACATTCTATCAAGTAGTTATGTGCAAGATTTGCACATACACACCAAGGATAGTTCTAACACGTTAGTGCTTGTTCATAGCACTTTCAAGTTCATTACCATACACATGTATTGGTTTCAAGGCATGTACAAGATTTTATCATCTTACATTCAAGTTCTCAATCCAATTCTTTGGATGTTCAAGACATGTACAAGAATTAATTATCTTATACTCAAGTTATTATTCCAATCTTTGGATATTCAAGTCATGTACAAGATTTAATTGTCTTATACTTCAAATTCAAGCTAAGTAGATGAGTTATACATCTCATACTTACAAGTTCATAATCCTATACTTTGGATGTTCAAGCTCAAGACATTGTTCTAATGCCCCTAAGGTACACAAACATTGGTTTCAAGACACATATAACACATTAGTGCTTGTTCTTAGCACTTTCAAGACAATTAAAAGAGTTCTTACTCTTAGGCTCAAGTTCTTATTTTTAATTCTATTAGTACTCATGTTCAAGACCAAGTTCTAATGCCCTAAAAGGTACATATACACTTGCTAGGACATCTTATACTAAGGCTCTATGCCTTAGGAGGGTAAGGTTTCATTTCATTTGAGTTTAAGCCACATTTGTGAAATAGGGGACTTGGGCGGTCGCCCACTCCCCACCTGGGCGGTCGCCCAGACTAGACTTTTGGAACCCCTCTTTCAGTAGTTTTGGGCAGTCGCCCATGGCCCCTCTGGGCGGTAGCCCAGAACCAAATTGGGCCAAGAACTCCCCAGCAAGCTAGAAAACCAAATTTTTATTCATTCATTTAACAAGCTCAAATTCACCCGTCCCACAAGTAGGAGTATACTTTTACTAACACTGAGGCAATACCCAGGACATACAAACAAGTTCAAAACATTACTTTCAAGTTTATTTCATTTCTTTTTACCGTCCCACAAATAATAGAATAATTTTCCTTTTATTCCATTTAAATATTTCACAGTCCCAAAAGTATAAGTATAATTTTCTAATATACTACTATACTCATTTAGGGATACTTTCATTAATGTCTCTGTCCCACAAGTATAAGTATAATTTTCTAATATACTAATATAAACATTTAATCAAGTTAATATTTCACCGTCTTACGAATAGGAGTATAATTTTCTAATATACTTGCAAACCCATTTAGCATTTAGGTTCATGTTCCCTGTACCTAGTATAGAAATACTCCCTTCATCCCAATTTAACAAGTATCACAAAACTCATTCAAATCACGAAATTAACAAGCACAAGTATCAAGAATAACACATAGGCATGTTATTACAAGAAAGGGGGAGCTAGTGACTTACCTAGTCCGAAATCAAATTCACCCAAACTAATTTTTGTTCGGCAGGAAATGCTCTACTCACCGCCCTGATCATTTATGCGAAGTCGGATTTTCGAACAGAGGCATAATCAAGCAAGAGGATTCGAGAATAGGGTAAACCCTAACTTTTGAGACAGAGAGAACGTACGAGAACATTTTTTTGGGGAATCAAGATCTGAGAAAGGCAACCACAATTTTATCCTTACGAACTTTCAAGGATTTGCAATTTGGCCCCTCAAGTTTCAACTTTGAGCAATTAAGCCCCTGAACTTTAATTTTCACAAATGACCCTAAAGTTCCAACTTTGAACACTTAGGACCTAAACTTTCTCAATTAGTTAAATAATTAACTCAATTAAAATAGCATATAAATATGCAAATCAAGAATTTAACAGGAATTAGGACGGGCGTTACAAATACTCAACCCAATTCTGTTAGGGTAGCCCCAGTCTGGTGAGGGCATTTAGAAAAAGGTCATCCATGTTGAGCTTCGATGGAGAGAGATGACTTTCTGCGGGGAACGATCTTGTTGGAGCATCAATACTCAGCCCAATTCTGTTAGGGTAGCCCCAGTCTGGTGAGGGCATAAGATGGGGAACTCTACCTCCTTTAGACGCACCCTTATTTTTCTCTAGACCGCCCTTGCGGGTTTTCAATCTAGGTGGGTATATTCTTTTAGCGTCGTTTTTATTTATTATTATTTTTTATTTCAGTCGACTCAAAAATAAAGAAAAGGACAGAAATGTACAGACGACTTGCAGGAGCCTTTTTGTTATGGTAAGATAAGAGAGAGAGAGAGAGAGAGAACGAGAGAAGGAGTTCTCACATTTGGACCTTACAGGAAGTATGTATATAAAAGGAAGGAAGCCCCTGCTTGACAGAAAGTAAGTGTTTAGCTCTTTCCTAGATTGTAGAATAGAAGACTTGTCGAGACATTTGAAAATTATTTTATTCAGAATTGTCTTTTGATTGCTCGAGAATGGTCCTCGTTGATTAGTTATGTATCTTATGATAATGTTTTAGACAAGTAGTCTCGAAATAATAAACGCCTTGATTAATCGAGAAAGATAATAGAAATTATGGTGTATGGGGAAGAGAGAAAAGAATGAAAGGCTCGAGGTGGGTTGTATATATTTTGTGGACTGGACCATGAGGTTGCCTACGTTCCTCTCGGTGTAAGAGGCTCAGGTCCGCGTAGTTCGAGCATGATCTGGTTGATGATGATACCGGGCTTGAGTAGTGGTCTCTCCATTGTTGCTTTGGAATGTCGTCTGGAGTCGCTGCTTCGGACTGCTGCCGTCGAGTTAAGTTGAATTCCTTCGAAAAGAAAGAAAAATAGAAAAAATATGAAATGAAAAGAAAGTGGGACTTTTACTTTTCTATGATGATAGCCCCTTCCATTTTTCTTTTCTTTGATATATTTTTTGTGCACACCCTTATTTTTGCCTAGGCCGCCCTTACGGGTTTTCAACCTAGCGGGCTTCTTTTTGTGCATTTGCTCTAATTTTTGCCTAAGTCGCCCATTGGGTTTCGACCTAACGAGCCTATATATATATATATATATATATATATATATATATATATATATATATATATATATATACATATTGAAACATTGGGCAAGATGAGCCCCTAGTTTGCCGCTTTCGCCTTTGAGAGGTAGAACTCGTGGAGGGGGTTTGGATAGCCCCTAGACATCTTCGTGGGGAGACAAACAGCCCCGGTATATCGCCATGTCGGGAACAGACAGACTTTGTGATTGTGCGGATGCTTCCTCGATGGTACTTAGCTCTGCAGTCATCGTCTTCTTCATGGGAAGATGGAAGTGTATATGGGGAGTGTTTAGGAGGGTGCACACAGTAGGTGTACACGAGGAGAGTATATATGGAGGGTGCACAAAGTGGGTGTACACGAGGAGAGTATATGTGGAGGGTGCACACAGTGGGTGTACACGAGGAGAGTATATATGGAGGGTGCACACAGTGGGTGTACACGAGGAGAGTATATATGGAGGGTGCACGTAGTGGGTGTACAAGATGAGCCCCTAGTTTACCGCTTTCGCCTTTGGGAGGTATAACTCGTGGAGGTGGTTTGGATATCCCCTAGACATCTTCATGAGGAGACAAACAGCCCGGTATATCGCCATGTCGGGAACAGACAGCCTTTGTGATTGTGCGGATGCTTTTTCGATGGTAATTAGCTCTGCAGTCGTCGTCTTCTTCATGGGAAGATGGAAGTGAATATGGGGAGTATTTAGGAGGGTGCACACAGTGGGTATACACGAGGAGAGTATATATGGAGGGTGCACACAGTGGGTGTACACGAGGAGAGTATATGTGGAGGGTGTACACAGTGGGTGTACACGAGGAGAGTATATATGGAGGGTGCGCACAGTGGGTGTACACGAGGAGAGTATATATGGAGGGTGCACGTAGTGGGTGTACACGAGGGAAATGTATGTAAGGTGCACACAATCGATGTACACTAGGAGAGTATATATGGAGGGTGTGCACGGTGGGTGTACACGAGGATAGTATATATGGAGGCTGCACGCAGTGGGTGTATACAAGGGAAATATATGTAGGGTGCACACAGTGGGTGTATACTAGGAGAGTATATATGGAGGGTGTGCACGGTGGGTGTACACGTATAAGGGTAGGTATAGAGAGGACATATAGAAAAGAGAAAACAATTCGATTGATCAAAGCGTTTGTTATTTTGAGACTAATTGTTTGTTAAGTTTATGTATGATAGTTTGTGGGTCCATTTACCTTTTAATGAGTCTTTATTAATGAATATATTTGGGATTAATTCGTCATATAAAGATATAGCAATCAATTGTCAATTAAGATTAATACAATTTTCATGGAGTTGATGTATATACAAGATTATGTCTCAAGTCTAGAGAGAAAAGAAATAAAGACACTTTTATTAAAGACACAAGTCGACTAGTCCGAGGTGGACTTTAACAATATAACTAATGTCCGGAGTGGACTTTTGCTAGTAAAAATAAAAGACTAATGTCCGAGGTAGACTTTTGACTAAAAAGACTCTCTAGAACCTACTAAGACTGAAAGACCTTTTTATTTTTTTACTTTTTTTATTTTATTTTTTTATTTTTTTTAGAGGGAAGTAGCCCCGGTGTAGACTCTTGCTTGCTCTGCCTTTGCTTACGCCCATGCATTCTTCTGGCGGGTGATGGTTCCCCTATCGATGAGGCTTTGGATCTTTCTCTTCAGATGGAGGCAATTCTCGGTGTCATGACCAACGTATTGGTGATACTTGAAATATTTGGAGGGATCCAAGTTTGGTCTTACACCGATTGGCTTGAAGTCGAGGAGAGGAGATAACTTGCCGGCTTGAACTAGACTTTTGAAGCATTTGGCTAGTGGCATACTGTTGGGTATGCTTATTTTAAACCACTCCTATTACCTAGATTTGATTGATCCCATAACCTTATTTTACTCTTTGTGGACTTTAGGATATATTGTAAGAAGTACTTGTACTTCATTTAGAATAGTCCATTTTTTAGTTTGTTAGGCTTAGCAGATTAGGACCCTAAATTTTTCTAAGTCTGGAGATATGTGGCAAAGTACTCAACCTACCGCATGAAGACATCTACCGCATGCTCCATGCTTGCCGCAAGAATCAACTTAACACATGCAAGACATCGACCGCATAATGCAAGCCTACCGCATGGCTCATTCGACCGCATGTAACCAGAGTTGAAGAATCTCAAGTTTGGTTCAAACTTAACCATGGTTACACTTATGTCCAAAACCTTGGTTAGTTTAGAACGTTGCAAATTCAAATTTCAAATTTGAATACAACTGTCATCATAGTACAGTTGGACCACCATGACTCTGCAACAAAAGGACAACTCAGACTGAGCTCCAATTAGAATTCAACAGGTCATTGTCCTTCAACTTGGACCCCAAGTATTTCTAACGGCTAGTTTCTCATTCAAGGCTATAAATAGTCCTTGTGTTCTTCATTGAATACGCAGAGATTAAAAGAGAGAAATTGCTGTTGAAATTCTTGGTGATTGAAGATCATACTCAAGATTTCCAGAATCCTTCGAATCTTCAAGCACTCAATCTTCAAGTCTTCATCAAATCTCCAGCAACCTTCAAGATCAAATCTCAAGCCTCATCACACAAGTTTCATTAGGCTCTAAAATCATATAGATTCCAAGAGCTTTTGATTCTTACACACACACTCACCCCGATTGATCAATCACATAGATTGAATCATTAGGGATACACTGGTCTAAGTCTAGGATTTGAACTTCATAGAAATAGGTGTTGATTCAATACTTCATCTCTGTAATCTGTACTCAAGAATCAATATATACCTCATTCAAAATCCAAGACTGACCATCTTGGCAAAGGACGTAGATCTTTTAACAGATCAAACCTTTCCAAATCATTGTGTTCTTTACTTACTGCACTTTATCTTTCTGGAAATTTACTTTGAGTCTTGTTCATCTTGTTCATATTGTTCTTCACTTGTTCATATTAATCTTGTTTGTCTTTTTAGTGTTTGATCTTTCAGATTTAAGAACAATTGTGAATTGTGTTTGTTTGTCTACCTCATTGCCTAAGTTAAAATCTAAATAACTTATCATTTGCCAAAAATCTCTAAGACACAAGTTTTCAATCTCTCAACCTACCGCACTCATACCTACCGCATATATATCTACCGCACTACCTACCGCAAACCAACCTACCGCATTGAACTTGTCAAAACCAACTCTTAACTTGTTTCAACGAAAACTTCCGCTGTGCATTTTATACTTGACCGCGTGGTTTTTATCTACCGCAAAATTCAAGTGTAAGCATAAAGGTTGAATTTTGAAAAAGGGTTGAAATTTTAAATAGGCTATTCACCCCCCCTCTAGCCTCTTTTCATACCCTTGTTGTGTCTCTGGGACCAACAAGTGGTATCAGAGCAAACACCTTTATAAAACTTCTGTTTTTCAAGCTTAACAGCTTGGGTGCCGATTCAAAATGGCAAGTCAGAAAACTATGGCAACGGTTAACTTCACTCACGTTCCAGCTTTCGACAAAGATAATTTTGACGTATGGAAGCACAACATTCTAACTCAGTTCTACTCCATGGACGAGCAACTTGGTGATTGTCTTACCATTGGACCATACTTCCCAATGAAAGCTAATCCGAATCCAGAAACCAATGCAGACATACCATCAATCAAGAAACCAAAAGCTGAATGGACTGATGAAGAGAAAAGACTAGTTGTAATGGATGTGAAAGCAAAGAGCATACTCCTAAGTACCTTGAGTACATCTCAACGTCGACAAATCATGGAATGTGCTACAGCTAAAGAACTTTGGGATGCAATTGAAGATTACATCGAAGGAGATCAAGCTTGCAAGGAAAGCAAAAAGTTTGCAATTCAAAGAAGATTCAACAACTTTGCTAAGATCCCCGGTGAATCACTAAGAGCCACTTATGATTGTTATTGTGAGATCGTGAGTACTTATACAGCACTCGGAAAGAAGCTTACCAAGAAAGAAATCAATGTTAATTTTCTTGCCGCTCTTGGTTCACAATATCTACACAAAGGAAACACTCTTGAAGATACCAAGCTACTAGATGACATGTCTCTCAGAAGCCTCTATGCCAACCTCAAGGTCTTTGATATCAAGCTTAACAACATTGCTGAAATGGAAGGAAAAACAAAGAGCTTATCGTTGGTTGCTCAAAAGGAAGAAGTGATCGAGGAAGAAGATCCAAAAATCTCCACATCAGATTTACTTGATATGGATGATGATGATTTTGCTATGTTCGTGAAAAGATTCCAAAAGTTCAGAAAGACAGCAAGACCCGGATCAACAAGCAAAGCTCCAACAAGGTTCTCAAGGAGCAGCCCTTCAAAGAAGAAAGAGAACTTCAACTTCTCCAAGAAGAAAGAAGATCTTGTTTGTTTTAATTGCAGGAAACCAGGTCACTTCGCATCAGAATGTCCAATTCCCAAGTATGAGTATATGAAGAAGAAAAGTAACTTTACTCCAAGGTATTCAAAGCAAAAGGGAATGATGGCTGAAGAAGACTCTACCTCAAAAGAGTTAGCTACTTGGATAGAGTCAGACTCTGATGAAAGCGATGAGGATTCTGAAGAAGGTCACATCTGTTTGGTCGTTCAGTCCGATGATGAGGATGATAATAAAAGTCGTCGCTCACCAAATGCAAAACCTAAACGGATAAGTTATACGGCCGATGAACTTGCTGAAAAAGGATTCTTAACTCCGGTTCAAAAGAATGGTGATCTTCTATTTTCAAGATGTGATGTGAGTGCAGCAAAGAAAGCTCTACTAAATCCCAAAGTGAAGGAAGTTCTGTCTACCACACCTCAAGTCAAGTTTGACATTTCCCCTGATGAACAAGAAAAGATGTTCATGAAAGCTGAACAGGTAATTAGTAAGTTTTCTGGCATGAAGGAAGCTTTAGCACTTTCAACTGAAGAAATTTCCCAGCTTAAGACGGAGAAATCTCTACTAAGATCTGAACTCACCCTCCTTAAGGAGCAGATCAAGAGCATGACTCCTCTTACTGATCGAAACCGTTTCTTAGAAGAACAAAATGCTATATTTAAAGTTAAAAACGATGAATTGGTTGCTGAGATAAATGATCTTAAAAGGATTACTAATGAGTGGACCAATTCTTGTGTCACTATGGAACAAATCTTAGAATCCCAAAAGTCTAGTGGTGATAAGGAAGGCTTGGGATTCCAAACTAGTGACAACTTTAAATGTGCATCTTGTTGTGAAAGAGATGAGAAATTTACCCAGCAAACTTTGGAAGGGTCGAAGGCTAAACATCATGTTTCAAAGGGTGTAGGACAAGAACCAAAGAAGAAACTAGAATTCAACTATGTCTACCCTAAGAAACAAACTGGCAAGGCAAAGTTGAAAGGTATTGCCATGGATGAACCTACCGCAGAGGCTTCCTCTAGCAAGGTAGATGGTGCTCCCTACCGCGTGATCTTGCCGCGAGGTCAACCGACCGCACCAAGGAAGATGGCTACCGCATGGAAACCATCGACCGCAAGTGGCAGCAAGGCAGCAAAATTCAAGAGGATGAATTTTGTTAAGGAGACCTCATCCATGCCAGTAAATGATGTTGTGCTTAAGACCTCAACGAAGTTTGTTAACCCTCAGTTGGGTGGCTTCCACCATTGTTCCGTGTGTGATGATTATGGTCACAAGGCTGCTGAATGTCTTTTAAGATTCACACCAAATCCCAGAAGGCTTAAACCCCCTTCTGTGAGGCAAGTGTGGGTTGTTAAAAGTTGCTAACCCTTTGGACCCAAAAGAATAAAAGGGGACCTTGTTCTTAAATGTTTATTTTATAGGTTCTCTGCTTAATGGCTGGACTCTCCAAGGATAGATCAAGTTTATGGTATCTCGATAGTGGCTGTTCAAGGCACATGACCGGAGATATCAACTTATTGGAAGATGTCCGTGAAGAAAAGGGTCCATCAGTAACCTTCGGAGATAATAACAAAGGAAAGACTGTAGGATATGGAGTCATTCGTAAAGGAAAAATCACCATCCAAGAAGTCTCTCTAGTTATTGGACTACAACACAATCTACTCTCAATATCTCAGTTCTGCGATAAAGGATTGCAATGCCACTTCACTTCAAATTTCTGTCTCATCAAAGATGGCATATCCGGCGTCACTTTGCTCAAAGGGATTCGTAAGAAAAATGTTTATGTTGTTGATTTTAATTCATCTTGCATTTCTTCTAATCTCTGTTTTGTAGCAAAGAATGTTAGTGAGAATAGTTGGCTGTGGCATAAAAGACTAAGTCACTTAAACTTCAAGTATCTCTCCAAGATTGGTAGAGAAAATCTAGTTCGTGGTCTACCCAAAGTAGCTGATCACCACGATGAGAAGTGCACAGCATGTCAACTAGGCAAACAACCAAAAGCGTATTTCTCCATCAAGACGACACCTTCAACTTCTAGATGTTTGCAACTACTACATATGGACTTGTTTGGACCTGTTACTACCGCAAGTATTGGAGGAAATAGATATACCTTAGTTATGGTAGATGACTACTCAAGATATACGTGGGTCGAGATAATGAGCTCCAAAGATGATTGTTATGACATTTTGACCGCACTCTTTAGACAGCTCCAAACACAAAAAGAAGACGACATCGTTAGTGTTCGATCCGACAATGGTACAGAATTCAAGAACAACAGTGTTGCTCAATACTGTGATGATCACGGTATTGACCACAACTTTTCTGCTGCTGGAGTTCCACAACAAAACGGTGTAGTGGAAAGAAATAATAGAACGTTGATAGAGGCTGGAAAGACAATGATTGCTGAAGCAAAGCTACCTCAATATTTTTGGGCTGAAGCAGTCAACACAGCATGTTTCACTCAGAATAGATCCCTCATCAACAAGACCTACAACAAAACTCCCTATGAACTTTGGAGAGGAAGAATCCCCAACATAGCATACTTCAAAATATTTGGATGCAAATGCTTCATACTCTACAACGGTAAAGAACATCGAGGTAAATTTGCTCCTAAGGCCGATGAAGGTATATTTATTGGGTATGCTAAACACTCAAAAGCTTTTCGTGTATTTAATAAAACCACTCTTAAGATAGTTGAATCTGTCCATGTTACCTTTGATGAACATTCTCTCCTAGAGCCACATATGGCTCCAAATGTTGCTGATGATTTTGTTGAGATAAATGAGACAGGTACAACTCAACCGCAAAATCAATCAACTCAAGGAAACCCATCTACCTCAACTGCACCTCCATCTACCTCATATGAAGCACCAGAAGCTACCTCATCTGCTGCTACCTCAAATGGAGTTGAAGTTGAGACATCCATAAATGAGGAAGATCCTATCCCTCAAATTACTTATAATTGGGATGGCTCAAATGATGTACCACTAGAAGATTTACAACCACCATCAACTCAACCAGACATACCTCAAAAAGTTCGTGAAGTCAGAGATCACTCAATTCAGAATATCATTGGTGATTTGCATTCTGGTGTTAGAACAAGAAGATTAAACTATGATGCACTTACCGCATTCATATCTCAAGTTGAACCCAAGAAAGTTGATGAAGCACTCCAGGACTCAAGTTGGGTTGTTGCCATGCAAGAAGAACTCAACCAATTTGAAAGATGTAAAGTTTGGACCTTGGTTCCAAGGCCACAAGATCAAGGAGTGATTGGTACAAAGTTGGTGTTCCGAAACAAGATGGATGAGAACGGAAGCATCACAAGAAACAAAGCTAGGTTGGTTGCACAAGGCTATAGACAAGAAGAAGGCATTGATTACGACGAAACATTTTCCCCCGTTGCAAGACTCGAAGCTATAAGGATATTCTTAGCTTATGCATCTTACAAAAGATTCAAGCTATATTAAATGGATGTGAAGAGTGCATTTCTCAACGGAGAACTTCAAGAAACCGTCTTTGTTGCTCAACCGCCCGGATTTGAAGATCCCAAATTTCCAAATAATGTCTACAAACTCCGTAAAGCTTTGTATGGACTCAAACAAGCTCCACGAGCATGGTATGATACTCTATCTAAGTTTCTCCTTGAAAAGGGATTCAAACGTGGTAAGATCGACACAACTTTATTCATTGCTAAATATAATGATCATACTTTACTTGTTCAAATATATGTAGATGATATTATTTTTGGTTCTACTAATGAATTGTTGTGTAAGCGTTTTGAGAAACTCATGAAAAGCAAATTTGAGATGAGCATGATGGGAGAATTGACATTCTTCCTTGGACTTCAAATTAAACAATGTGCTGAAGGCATCTTCCTCAACCAAGCTAAGTACACAAGAGATCTCATCAAGAAATTTGGACTTGAAAATGCAAAGTCATACGACACTCCCATGGCTACTGGTAACAAGCTAGATAAAGACTTGAAAGGTAAGAAGGTTGATCAAACCTTATATCGAGGTATGATAGGCTCTCTCCTATACTTAACTGCTAGTAGACCAGATATCATGTTTAGTGTTTGTGTTTGTGCTCGTTATCAAGCTAATCCTAGAGAAGCACATCTTATTGCTGTTAAACGTATTATTCGATATCTATCTGGGACTACTAACCTTGGACTTTGGTACTCCAAAGATTCAACTTTTGATCTTATAGGTTACTCAGATGCATATTATGCAGCATGTACCATCGACAGGAAAAGCACGAGTGGAACTTGTCATTTCCTTGGAAATCGACTAGTTTCATGGGCAAGCAAGAAACAAGCCTCAGTCTCTGTATCTACCACAGAAGCTGAATATATAGCTGCTGCTGCCAAGTGCTGTGGATGAAGCAACAATTGGTTGACTACGGAATCAAAGAAAAAAATTGTCTAATCTTTTGTGACAATACATCTACCATTGCTGTCTCCAACAACCCTGTCATGCATTCCAAGACCAAACACATTGATATCAAATACCACTTTCTCAAGGATCATGTTGAAAAAGGTAATATCCATCTAGAGTATGTGAGTACTGATGATCAAATTGTAGATATTCTCACCAAAGCTCTCGACTCCAAGAGATTTAGGTACCTAAGAGGAGAAATGGGTATGCTTGAACTCTAACTCAAACTTGTCCATATAATTTCATGTACTAATGTTTGTTCATCTAAGCTCAAAGATAGGTACACGGCAGATATATCACGGTCAAGTAAACAACATTGATCTCTCAATTCCTCACTTGACCGCACCCCCTAGTTGCCGCATCATTCATATGTTGCCGCATAAAGCTATCTGCCGCATAAGCTAGAAGTTAATTCAAAAAGCAAGGTATTACTTCACATCGACCGCATAATGTTGTCATGGTCTACCTCTCATGTTACCGCAATTCCTCAGGCCCAAGTAAGTCTTCTAACTTAGAAATATTTTTGAGACATGATGAAAATATCCACCTCAAGGGCATAAAGGTAACTTCCTCTTTTCCCTCGTTTTATTTAATTCAAATATTTTGGAGCATTAAATTTTCATTCCTTAAAATTATTTATGAGCCGTCATTGGCTAGTGACTTGACACCTAGTAACCTTGCATTTAATACGAACAGACAACCCTAGGTCACATCCGTACTTTTTGCAGAGTTAACCTCCCTCCTTCCCATCACTCTGACCTCTGCAAAAACCCCCCTTCACCAAACCATTCCACCTTCTTCTCCTCCACCACTCTGATTATTTTACTTTTTCAGAAAATCCCTCTCTCTCTATAACCTACTTTTCTAAACCTCCTTTCTCTCAAAATCTCTCTATATATAATGTCGAAACATCAAACCAAGAAATCCTCAAAATCTGTTACTTCTGGTGACGATAATCCCAGTTCTGTTCCTCCACAAGCTACTCCTCCGGTTGTCATTATGGTATGAATTCTCAAAATCGCTATTCTTTGTTCTTGGTGGGTTTTTTTTTTCGAAAACCCTTCATATTCCTTGTGAATTTTCGATTTCTTGCGTTATTAATGTTACAATATTAAGTTTAATGAATATCTTTGGTTCTGACTCATCTATTTACTTATCTCATAAGATTTCATTGTTGTTTTGTTGGATTTTTATACTCAAATGGGTTTATGAAACTTTTCATTTTTTTTATTCCCCTTTCAATTTCTGAGTTTAAAGTTGATCATTTCATGAAATTGAAGTGTTTTTATGGCTCTATATGCATTTCCGATTCATTTTATGCGCTTTTCGCTTCATTTTAGTCAATTTCTAGGATTCTGGGTTTAGTTTGCCTCCTAGTGTTCTTCGTGTTCATCATTGTGTTCATCGTGTTCTTGGGATATTCTCTTTTTGATCCACTTTTGATTTCACCTTTGTTGCATATCTTGTTTATTCAGTATTCATACTTTGATGTTTACTTGTTTTTCTGCTAAGTGTTTGCGGTTAACTTATATCATCTTCTACCGCAACCCCTCTTACCGTGCCTCACTTGACCGTGTCGACCTCGCACCATTCCTTTGTCAAGTGACCGCACACTCTACCACTATCCTAAACTTTGAACCTTGTGTTATTTCAGGATCTTAATCATTTTCTTCCTGGAATCATCATTGACTCTGAGGATCTAAAGTTGGATGCCATCGGCCGCAACATCCTTAAGCGCCTAAAGAAATGTGGACTTCTGCCGTTCTTTTCCATTGATCAAAATTTCCATCTACCTGTATTTGTAGATGAATTTTTCACTACTGCCGTGGAAATGGAGGATGCTGAAAATCCTGATGCTCACCCCAAGTACATTAAGGCCAGGGTCATGGGCATTGACAAGGCTTTTGATGCCAGAGATTGTCTCATGCCGTGGGAATCAAGAGACTTAAGGGAGGTCCAGAGGAGATCTCGAAGGCAGAACTTCGAAGCCTCGCGCAGAAGCTGGATCTACTGATATTTTGAAGATCCAACGCAAAGATGTAGGGGAGATCATGTACCACATAGGCCATCTAGTTGATCATGGATTGTTGTGCAAGACTGGAAACCATGCCAACTTTAACAATACTCAATGGAGGATTTGTGCTGCTATCTACCTCGGCAGATATCTGGATTGGGGCCAGATAATTTATGATATTCTGAAGGTCAACATCCTTGCTTACAAGGATGCGGCAGACTCTGGAGATACTAAATACCGTACCAACAGTCGTCTCATTTCTCACCTCATGAGTCACACACTCCGCATCAAGGAGTTGTTTGAGAAGACCAAGTCTTACAAGGTTCCAATTTCCACTTCTAAGGACTTCTGCCGCAAGTCCATGAGGGTCAATTACCGCAACAATTTTGGAGATGAGATGTACCGCTCCTATCTTCTAAGAGATCCAATTGAAGAGTACATCCCTCCCAAATACTCTAAAAGAGGTAAAGCAAATCTTGGTGATAGAATGGTTAGTGATGTGGAGGCTGCCGCATTTGAACAGGACCGCAAGCATGCTGCCGCAATGAAGGCCAGTGCAAAGGGTAAAGATGTTAATCTACCCTCCCCTCCAACTTCCATCAAAGGCAAAGAGAAGGTTGGGGAACTAGCTAGAAAGTCTAGACCAGTTTCCAAGGCATCAAGATTGCTTCTACTATATCTGCCCGTCCTACCGCACCTCAACCTTCTAAATCTAAGGTAACTCCTACCGTACCTTCAATGTCTCCCTCTCCATCTCCTGAACCTCAACCAAAGAAGAAACCTTCCAACCCTTCTAAATCTTCCCTTCCTTCCAAGCATACCGTCTCCTTGGCTTCAAAATCTAAGCCTGCCGCAAGTCAGGGGGAGAGACCTGTTGAGAAACCTGCTAAGAAGCGTTCTCATACGACAAGTCCAGTTAAGGTCTCCAAAAAGGCTAAGGTGAAATCTCCCTCTCCTGAAGTTCAATCTCCTGAGTTTGGCTCTGATGAGGATCTTACCGTCTCTCCTCCCAAGATTGCCAAAAATTTCATTTTGGATGCTCAGTTAGATGATATGGAGGAGGTCTCTCAGGGTGGTGATGCCACAGAGGATCGGGAAGAAACTGAAAGTGAAGATGACAATGGTGATGATGCCGCGGCTACTGATGAGGAGAAAGATGAAATTGAAGATGATGAGAATGAGGACTCAGATGATGATGCTGCCGCACCTATTTCCAGGCCCATTGATAAGGGATTAGTTGATGAAAGTGATGAAGAAGAAGAGCATGAGAGCTCAACTGACAAAGATGCAAGTGATGCTGTTGACAAGGCTGCTTCGGGAAAGATGGATCCTTGTGAAACGGTTGGAGTGGCCAATATTGAGGAACCAACCGTGCCTGCTAAGGCTGCCTCTACGGTCGATATTCCTACTTCTCCTTCTGCCGCGGTCCCTCCCTCGACCGCAGCTCCTGTTCTTGAGTCTGCTTATTCAAATTCTGAACTGCTTGCCGCAGTCAAATTACTTACTCAGATGCAAGCAGACACTCAATCTCAGGTTGAATCTTTAGTGTCTAGTATGGTGGCGCTTCGAGAGGAGGTTATTGAGTTGAAGACTGATCAAGCCGCTTTAAAGCGAGATGTTACCGCACTTCCCTCCGAGTTGATCTCGACCATTAAGGGGGAGAGTGTTGTGATAACAAAGGCAGTAAAAGACATCATGCAAGGAACAACTAGCAGCTCTACCGCACCTAACTCTACCGCACCTCCACCTCCTACCGCAGATACTTCTTCCCTCACTCTTGCCGCAATCAAAGAAGCTCTTAGAAAAAAAAACTGATTACATTAGTAACAGTGTTGTTAGTGGCGTTGAGGGAGCAAGCAAAGAACTTTCAAAATCTATGAATGATGATAAACTTGAAATCAAGGATGAGCTAGGCAAGGAGCTGAAGAAAATGAAATCATCTCTAAAAGAGGAAATCATGATTCACACCAATACCGCTCTTCTAACTGTAGCAGAAAAGTTCACTCCCAAGATTGCCGCAATGACCGAAGCAATGAAAGTTCAAACCAACCGCATTGAAGTCAACAACGTCAGAATTGAAGGACAATCTACCAAGATTGATCTCCTATCCAACCGCGTCAATACGGTAATGAGCAGGCTTAACCGTCAGGGCATGATTCAAGCTATGCAAGAAGCTATTCAACCTTCTGAAGCAGGTCACGGCAATGTTCAAGCTCATGGCGAGGAAGAGGAAGAAGATGGAATCACTGCTCCTGTTATGATTCCAGGATTGAATATCCTAGCCTACCACTTTCCTCTTGCCGCAAAATTCATTGAAGACCTCATTGATATTGACCGCATTTGATCTGACCGCATGTGGTCATGAATATTTGATGTTTAAAACAATCTTAATTTTATGTCTTTATTTTGGGTTTGTATCTTGACATTAATTCCCCTTTTGTGATCCTTATACTCCTGCTGTCGTAATGATTATCTTCTTGGAGTATGATTGTTTATTGTGTTTGTTGCGTTTCTATTCCTTCTCTGATTATTTGTCTTGAAATGTTTCAAATGATATTTCTATCCTCTAGATTAGTAATTTGTTTTTCTTTTTAGGATAATAGAAATCTATGACATTGGCTTAGAGTGTGCATTGACTTGGGACATGATTAATAAAATATTATTTTCTTGAAAACATGTTTTTACCAAGTACAATGAATTAGCCTTTGTTATAGTAGGTAATGGTCTCAATCAAATAGGGGGAGATTGTTGGGTATGCTTATTTTAAACCACTCCTATTACCTAGATTTGATTGATCCCATAACCTTATTTTACTCTTTGTGGACTTTAGGATATATTGTAAGAAGTACTTGTACTTCATTTAGAATAGTCTATTTTTTAGTTTGTTAGGCTTAGCAGATTAGGACCCTAAATTTTTCTAAGTCTGGAGATATGTGGCAAAGTACTCAACCTACCGCATGAAGACATCTACCGCATGCTCCATGCTTGCCGCAAGAATCAACTTAACACATGCAAGACATCGACCGCATAATGAAAGCCTACCGCATGGCTCATTCGACCGCATGTAACCAGAGTTGAAGAATCTCAAGTTTGGTTCAAACTTAACCATGGTTACACTTATGTCCAAAACCTTGGTTAGTTTAGAACGTTGCAAATTCAAATTTCAAATTTGAATACAACTGTCATCATAGTACAGTTGGACCACCATGACTCTGCAACAAAAGGACAACTCAGACTGAGCTCCAATTAGAATTCAACAGGTCATTGTCCTTCAACTTGGACCCCAAGTATTTCTAACGGCTAGTTTCTCATTCAAGGCTATAAATAGTCCTTGTGTTCTTCATTGAATACGCAGAGATTAAAAGAGAGAAATTGCTGTTGAAATTCTTGGTGATTGAAGATCATACTCAAGATTTCCAGAATCCTTCGAATCTTCAAGCACTCAATCTTCAAGTCTTCATCAAATCTCCAGCAACCTTCAAGATCAAATCTCAAGCCTCATCACACAAGTTTCATTAGGCTCTAAAATCATATAGATTCCAAAGAGCTTTTGATTCTTACACACACACTCACCCCGATTGATCAATCACATAGATTGAATCATTAGGGATACACTGGTCTAAGTCTAGGATTTGAACTTCATAGAAATAGGTGTTGATTCAATACTTCATCTCTGTAATCTGTACTCAAGAATCAATATATACCTCATTCAAAATCCAAGACTGACCATCTTGGCAAAGGACGTAGATCTTTTAACAGATCAAACCTTTCCAAATCATTGTGTTCTTTACTTACTGCACTTTATCTTTCTGGAAATTTACTTTGAGTCTTGTTCATCTTGTTCATATTGTTCTTCACTTGTTCATATTAATCTTGTTTGTCTTTTTAGTGTTTGATCTTTCAGATTTAAGAACAATTGTGAATTGTGTTTGTTTGTCTACCTCATTGCCTAAGTTAAAATCTAACTAACTTATCATTTGCCAAAAATCTCTAAGACACAAGTTTTCAATCTCTCAACCTACCGCACTCATACCTACCGCATATATATCTACCGCACTACCTACCGCAAACCAACCTACCGCATTGAACTTGTCAAAACTAACTCTTAACTTGTTTCAACGAAAACTTCCGCTGTGCATTTTATACTTGACCGCGTGGTTTTTATCTACCGCAAAATTCAAGTGTAAGCATAAAGGTTGAATTTTGAAAAAGGGTTGAAATTTTAAATAGGCTATTCACCCCCCCTCTAGCCTCTTTTCATACCCTTGTTGTGTCTCTGGGACCAACACATACCCAAATCATCGAACTCGTCCTTCTTGTCACGGACCATCTTGGAGGGTGGTTTAGGCACCGGTATTCCTTGTTGATGAGTAGTCATAGGAGGCATCCCAATGGGGAAACTCTGTGGTGGCCCATACATTTAAGGAGCGTACGGGTGGAGAGTGCGGTTGAGATACTCGTAGATGCCGCATATATCAGACCGGAGACTCTCTTTGGTGTCCTTTAGATCCTTGTACATTACTTTCTGAAAGCGGTCTGTTTGCTTGAGGAGAATGGCCTCAAAGTAGGCTCCTTGTTCATCAAGAGTGGTTCTGGAGAGGGTTGATGCTCTTTGAGGATAGTCTCATAGTGGGCCGCTTGCTTGTCAAGGATAGTCTCGTAGTGGGTCGCTTGCTTGTTGAGAGCGGTGTTAAGATGGACCCTTTGCTCGTTGAGAACGACGTTGAAGCGGGATACTTGCTCGTTGAGAACGGTGTTGAGGTGGAGAGTTGTCTCAATATCTTGGGTGGCAGCTTCAGTTGTGACTGTGTTGATCCCTTCGGTAGACATGATGCAGGGTTCTGTAGTGGTTGGTGGAGAAGTTAAGTCTTTGAATTAAATTAGACTCATAATTAATGACAAGGCATCGTTTTAAAATCACATTTTTATAAAAAGACTCGATCTACGTATTTTTGAAATGTTCTTTGAATGAAGAGACCAAAAGTTTGACCGGGCCGGTAGCTGCCTACGTTCCCCTTACTATGTAAGAGAGGTCCCACACAATGAGAGGCTCAGGTCACCGTAGTTCGGGTTAAGTAAAACAAGTGAGATAGTGACCGAAGAGGTCAGTGATTTTGAAAATCATAAGTATTAAGAAGATGACCGTAGAGGTCAAAAAGGAAGAGAGATGACTCGGTCCTTGGTTAGGTATAGGTGGAGGGACCTTAGGTAAGGGTGGTTTTTTTTTTTGACTTGAAGTCGGGTAAGGTTTGACATGGGCAGACCAAGAGGTAGGTCGTCCAAGATCGGCTAGCTTGACTAAAGGTGGGGTCAAGATGAAGGATTGACCTAGATGGGTCAATATGGTATGTTTGACCTAGACGGGTCAAGGTGATAGGTTGACCTAGACGGGTCAAGGTGAAGGGTTGACCTAGATGGGTCAAGGTGATAGGTTGACCTAGATGGGTCAAGGATGAGGGTTTGACCTAGACGGGTCTAGGCGACAGGTTGACCTAAATGGGTCGAGATGACGGGTTAAACTAGATAGGTCGAGGACGAGTTGACCTAGATGGATCAAGGACAGATTTCCCTAGACGGGTTGACCTAGATGGGTTGAGGTGAGGGTTTGACCTAGACGGGTCAAAGCGATTGGTTGACCTAGACAGGTCAAGGTGAAAGGTTGACCTAGATGGGTCAAGGCGATAGGTTGACCTAGATGGGTCAAGGACAGATTGCCCTACACGGGTTGACCTAGACGGGTCTAAGGTTTAACTAGAGTTGATCTAGGGTGGACTAGTTGACCTAGACGGGTCTAAGGTTTGACTAGAGTTGATCTAGGGTAGACACACGCAATATGATGAATGATTTTAGTTAAGATTAGGATTACTTGTTTTGATAAGTGTTCTTAACTTGATCAAGGTGCATGGTTTAGAAATGAACAAGGATTAACCTTGACCACTTCACAAGTGAAAACGGTGAGTTAGATAGCCTGGGTGCCACGAAGATAGAGGCGACAGGATCACCAAAATCTGTGCACTCAGCAGAGTATCCAGTAGGGTGTGCAGTGTGACATGGACTAGCAGTAGTGTGCCATTTGATTATGTATTTTTTAGAAATGATATGCAATGCACGAGAGAAGTCTACTAGCATAACAATTCATAGTAGCAGTATTTAAGGATGAATCAAACACCATTAGAGAAGATCTAGAACATTTAAAACATGATATAAAGATATAAAACCTGCAAGAAATCGTTAGAATCAGATTGCAGATAAGGGGAGCCATACGGCTTGACAGCCGGCGTACGGGGAAAAGGGAGGCTTGCGGTGCTTAATTACAGAAACGCCAGAAATTGCAGAAGTCCAGTTTTTTGAAGAAAAGGGGTGCGCGGGGCGGTTAGAACACACACAAAATAACGAAGTTAATGAAAGTTAGACCCTCTTAATTATTGAAAAAGGTTTTTCGAAAACAAGTCCCTAGCAGAGTCGCCACTGTGAATACGTGAGATTAAAATCGAGAATTGAGAGTCGCCACTTTGTTTTATTTGTTATTAAAACATTGAGAAAACCATTTATGAGAATAATAGGGTTCGGGGGTCAAATTACAATAAGAGAAGACTATTCATGTTATCACTCCTATTGCCCGACGAATCGGTCTTTCTATCATGATCAATGTGTGTATGTGTGTTAGTGATTGAAACCAGATCCGACGATTGCCTACATTCTTCTCATTATGAGAAGCTCAGGTTAGTGTAGTTCATTGATGAATTAGAATGGGGAGAAATGAAGCAGGATCATGCATATAGAGGGGGAAGATTTGGGTTAGAAGTAGTTCCAAGATCTTACTAGGGTTTGATGAAACCCTAGGATCATCGTAGGCTATGGCATGTGCACATAAATAGGGATTACAATCTTAGATCTAGCATATCATGTATGTATGAGACTTAGATCTAGCATGATAATAAGAACATCATGAAACATATGAATGAACACGTAAACATGAAGATCGCTACTCTAAACATGGTACATATTATGAATTTAGACTAAGAACATGAAGAACGCATGAAGAACATATGAATATGGATGCATAAACATAATGAAAACATGCATAATATAGATCTAGCCTAAGAACATAATAAGAAAAGTAAGAAGACGTACCTTGATCGGCAAGAACTAGGGTTGAAGCTTCTTGAAGATTCGAAGAGGCTTTGAGGGTACTGAAAAGGCTTAAACTAAGAGTTTTCCCATTAGTTTTGACTCAGAAACTCGTAGAATGAATTGGTTCCCCAAATGGCTGAGAGGAGGGGGCTATTTATAGGGAAAACTGGATCTGGGCTGGACTTGGAATAAGTGGCCGTACGGCCTGGTGGTAGCCGTACGGTTCTTCATCAGCCGTACGGTGGCCATAATCCGGATTACGTCCTCATCAAGATCTCAAAGAATCCTTATCAGTTTGTTCTCGGGATTTGTCCATTATCCGGATGGATTTCGATCTACAACTGATTTCGTCTATCAGGGAGTCTGGGAATCTGTCGGATAAGTCCCTGTCAGGTTATAGTTGCCTAAAAGGTCCTCAGAGGCTCCTAAACGTCTTAGAACTCCTCTAACTTCAGATCGGGTACTAACAAATTGGATCCCATCCACAGTAGAGTCATTCGAGTCTGTAAAAAGTCTGAATCCTCCGTGCAATGAAACAGTTATTTTCCTTCTATTCTCTCTAGACTTGAGACATTATTTGCAAATTACATTAATTCTTGGAATTGCCTTACTTAATATTATCGAATGATTGCTACATCCCCAAAATAATGAATTGACTTCTAAGCATACTAGTCAATAACGACTCATTAAGGACGAATGGACTCAACACAAATAAAAACGTTCAATGCAAACAATCAATCTTGATATGAATAAATGTTGTGATCAATTGGCATGAAGAAACCATTAATGGCAAGCCTTCCCCGATACACAATCCGATACACTTTTCCATGCAAACCCTCGATGCATATCAATGGACATCCCAAGTCAATGAAAAGGCAAAGATGTTGTTGCTTAACCCCCAAGACTCACCCGCGATCGCACGTGCGTAACCGAGCAAAAGACTTCCCAGATCTCCAAAGTCAAAACTAGAAGTGACGAACTTGACACCAAGGAGCCACGAATGAGCCGATAGCAAGTTGGGGCTAATGTTCCCCTCTCTCTCTCAAAAAAAATATAAAAAAATGGAAAGAGGGAAAGGAAATGAATGTGGAAAGTAAGTCTATCTCAAAAGGCAACCGAGAAGGGCCTCACCTCAAAAAGGGCCCATTCATCTCAAAAGGAGTTCACCAGAGAGCAATGTGATCTACATTAAAAGAGAAACAACATCCTTCAAAAGGACACCAACCCCATTAAAAGGCGGTACAAGGCCTAACTACGGTGACCTGAGCTCCTCAAAACTGAGGGGAACGTAGGCAACCTTCAGGTCCGGTCACCACATGAAACAAAATCATCAAACCTTGGCTCTCCCTAAAAAAATGACCAAGTCTCTTTCCCCCGGTCTCATCAATGACCGATTTTCCCAGAAACGCTTAGCCCGATCACATCAAAGGTCGATCCCCTAGACACATCTCCTTTCTCGATCTTGCCATTGATCGAATCCTAATCTTAATTGATCACGACATTTACACATGTTAAGGCTAATTGCTTGTAGTAATCATAACTTAATAATGAACCTGGTCCATTCAAGCAATCATTTTGACAATCTTAACTAAGGAGAATTTCAAATGTCTCGACAAGTCTTCTTTTCCACATTTTAGGAAAGAGCCAAACACTGAAATTATGTCCATAGGCTTCCTTCCTCAGAAAAGGGATTTACTCCCGCAAGGGCCTATGTTTGTTCTTCCTTTGAGCAAGCATAACTTTCTCCTGTTCATGTCTCGAGTCAACTAGACCACTCTTAGGAAAAGAAAGAGAGGGGTGCAAAGAGAGCAGATCGGTACGATTGAAACCCAGAAAAGATGGCCCGTGCAAAGGATAGGTCACATTCCGAATGAAGGAGGGCTCATAACGGAGGAGGGTCCACACCCAAGGAAAGTTGGCACCCGAGGGACACCTCCCGTTCGAAAAGTAAAACCGGGGCTAGTGAGTCACGAAAAGCACAATGGAGAGATTAACAGAGAATTCATGCTTTGGTAAACCCAGTTAGGTCAGAACCCAGAGTCATAATCTCCTAATAAAGGTTCCCAACTTTTAGAAATTCCCCAGAGGTCCTCAAAATTTTGGTCAAAAAAGTCAACCCTTTGAGTCAACCGTACGGATGGTTTGTCCCCTGTAAACAAATCATATCAGCAGCCCATAACAACAGGCTACCCACAAATGAGACCTATTCTCATCTGTTTAAAACGTGTCAAAACATGTCCTAGTCCATGCATAGTTGAGTTTAAACACATTCCCGGGATTTCCCCACAAATCACAGCACCAAAAAGCCCTTCTTAAGGCCCGAATCATGCATTTAAATAAATTTGCAAAGGAAAAAGTTTTTTAGCATTCATAGAACAAGTTTTCATAAGCATTGTTTTTTAAAAAATAAAACAAAACAAAAGAAAATTGTTTGAACAGGTACACCCTAGTCAGAATCTAGGATAAACCTGATATTCCAGGACTAAACTGGAATTAAACTTGGAAAAATCCAGAAGCTCGCCAAGTCGAGTCGTACGGATGGTTTGGGCACCCTCAGCCTCTATAAATTGAACCCCATGCTGATCATTTAAGGGGAGGGGGAGAAAACGTTTTGTGAGCTGAAACTCTACTAGTTTGAGAGCAGAAAGTGAGTGATATATACATTTGAGTGATTAGAGAGGAAGATAGGTCATAACCACAATAGGTGAAGCCTCCTTCTCCCCATCTTCTTCTTCATCTCAAACTCTCTTTTATATTTATTCATATTACTTGTTTATCTTGTGTTATTCCTTCTTGTTCTTGCAAAGTCTTGTCCATTTCAAGCACTTTACATTTCTTACAAGTCTTGTCCTTTTTCAAGCACTATATCTATATATTATACAAGTCTTGGCCTTTCAAGCTATATATATTATGATTATATATGTTTATGATCCAAATCATGAGGTGATTCAAGGTTCCCTTCACATCTAGTGTGTGATTATGGGGTAAAACCTAATGATGATCATGGTTTGTTACATTTTCATGTTGATTTTGTTTTATTTGGCCATAAGAGTCATGATTGGGGGATAAAGTTCCAATCTTTATCACCCCAACCATGATCTAGCCATAAATCACCAAGAATGGGACATAAAGATTTGATCTATATGTTATATTTGTGTCCCTAAAGGTTTAATCTTGTATAATAAGTCTATTTTGGTGGTAAAGTTTCAATCTTTATCCACCAAAATGGTCATTTTGGTTTAAATGCCATGTTCATCAACTTTTCATAAATTTTTCCAATGATTTCCTTTGATCACACCCAAATCTTTGTTTTTGGGGTTCCTTTGATGATCAAAGTGCATAAGAATGAACTTCTCAAAATTTTGTTGTTAATCATAAACTGGAAATCAACATTCCAGTCCAGTTTCAGCAAAGATACTCTGTTTTGACTGAAACTGGACTGTTTTCTGATAAAACTGTAAAAATGCCCTGGAGAGCCCTCCCCATCCGTACGGCTACTTTGGCCGGGGAGGGCATTTTCCAGTTTCTTCCTTTCCTGACCAGAAAGTTTGCAAAATAAACTTTTTCTGTTAAATAATTAACTGGTTTTGTCAAAACAGTCAGTTTTTCCCATTTTGAAAACACACACACACATGCACTTTCGTTAACTAACATTAGGGAGACTCGGTCCTATCCGAGGCGACTTGGGTGACGTGAAACTCTTCCCAAGGCGTAACCTGACCTCCGAACTAATAGAATCTCTAAACTTTTTTTTTGTTGGGTTAAATAATTAACAAAAATGGCGACTCCGTTATTTTTTTGGCATGTTAACCGCGTTTGGCCTTTCGCCCCCATAACTCGTCGCGTTTTACGCGTGGGGGCGGGATCCTTACAGTGGCGACTCCGTTGGGGAATAAAGTGTCCACAAACTTCTTTTTAGAAACTTTGGGGATGCTTTTTTGTGGGTCAAACTCCCGTCCCCCGTTTTCATTAACTTTTGTGTTGTTTTGTGTGTGCTGTGTTTCTGTTTGAATTTTCTGGAGTGGAAACTGTTCTGGATGTGCAATAAACTGGGGCTTGATGATCAGAAGATGAAAAACTGCAAAAAAATAATTGCCAGCATTCTATAGCCGTACGGCTATATTGGGCAGGGAACAGAATGTTCCAAAATTTAACAATTTTGTGCAGGGCAGGAACATTTTATGTCCCTTTGGCTTCTGCTTGTCCAGGTTCCAAATTTACAGTTTTGTTTGAGCACATTACCTTCTTCTTTTCTAGCCAAAACTTGGTTTTTGAAGGTTGGTCATGCACAAACTTTTGGACATAAATTTGGGTTTTTAAAACCTCCTTGTGCATAACCCATTTTGTAAAAGATTTTTTTTTTAATTCTTTGTTGTGCACAACTTGTTTTGCAAATGGTTTTCAAAAGGATCGTTTCTTGTAAAGTTTTGATTTCAAAGGATTCTTTGGTTGTGCACAATTTGTTGTACATTCAAGTTTTGGCTTTGTTTGTTCATATGATTCTTGCTTGATTGCTTGTGTAAATAGCTCATTCATGCTTGCTCATTTTTGTTTATTATACATTGCTCATGATGTTAAAACGAATTGAAAATTTCTATTTTAACTCAAAAGGGAACATAGAATGGCTTCACACTACGCGCACTTGACCTTGCACGTTCCAAATACCCTTTAAACCCGGGATGGATGCCACGATGCAGCTTGATTGGTGCTCTTGTGCCCTTCTAGCGCGCACGGGTCCATTCCACCTCCGCTTCCGAGCCGAGTCAACCACACTCGTCCGTGACACACAAATACCGAGACCTTGGTTGGTTTTTGGTCTAGCTCACATTACCACGTCCCTAATACGTGTCTGAGATTAATTGTGGCCAAGTTAATGCCCGAGTCATGACTCCTTGTGAAAGCAAGTGTGACCATGGTCAACTTTGACCCGGTCCTTGACTTACGCGTTAATGTTGACCGTAATTAACCTAAGTCATGTATTAAGGATAGGGTGACACCGTGTTGTCAAGCCCTAATGAATGGTCCATACTAATCATCCTTAAGCCCAAGGATAAGGTTCAAGAGCCCTCATCAAAGATGAGGTTATGCCGGAAGTCCCTTGAGTTCCAAAGACGAATCTCGATCTTAACCGGGGCTTAATCATGATTGGAATGGCCCACACATTGGGAATCTTGCGATGCACTAGACCCTAGGATCGTTCTTTCGGTCGGTAGAAGCCGCTTGCCTTATAGGACCCTCACACGGGACAGTCCATCCTTGGGAGTGTGCAAGGCAGGTGAAAAACGAGGGGTCTATAGGCGTAGTGATGGCCTCCACTGATCCAGGATTTAGAGTAATTTCGAAAAAGAAGTGGAATCTTTTCCAACCATTTAGGAATAAAAATGTATTTTAAGTAAAGTTGAATGAATAAATAATTACACGTGGCATGAGCTTGCTCCGTTCTTTGTTTCTTGTCTTCGACACATTCTTGCGTTAATAAATGTCACTTTGTTAAGTCTTTGGACGGACCCCCGTTGTCCTCCAAGACCTCCGTTATGTGATTTCGTTGAGTCTTTAGACAGACCCCCGTTGTCCTCCAAGACCTCCGTTATGTGATTTCGTTAAGTCTTTGGACAGACCCCCGTTGTCCTCCAAGACCTCCGTTATGTGATTTCGTTAGTCTTTGGACAGACCCCTGTTGTCCTCTAAGACCTCCGTTATGTGATTTCATTAAATCTTTAGACGGACCCCCGTTGTCCTCCAAGACCTCCGTTATGTGATTTCGTTATGTCTTTGGACGGAACCCCGTTGTCCTCCAAGACCTCCGTTATGAGATTTAGTTGAGTCTTTGGACGGACCCCCGTTGTCCTCCGAGACCTCCGTTATGTGATTTCATTGAGTCTTTGGATGGACCCCCGTTGTCCTCCGAGACCCCATTAATATTCCCGTTAAGACCTTAGGCGTTGTCCCCTAGGTCCCCGCTAAACCTCTAGGAATAGTCCCCTAGGAAGTCAAGTCTTTGAATGGATCCCCCGTTGCCATCCAAGAAGTCTGTTACAACCTTGTAAGTAGACCCCCGTTTGAATCTCGGATGGATTTAAGATCCCATTTGATCCTGTCCACCTTTTTACCCCATAGGTCTAAGCCTAGCTGTCATTCCCCATCAGTAGCATGAGCATTCGCTCAGTGTTTACCCAAACCTAAAGCTACCTTTTGTCTTCCCCGTAGCTCAGATGAAGTGGAAGGGAGCATCATGTCACCGCCTAGTGCGTGTGGAGTTAGAAATTTCCCCTGTCACTACAACTTCTCCGATCCGCTACCTCAGAAAGACCGCTTTGATGGATGGTAGTTTGGGGAACGACGTTGCAGACAACCCGGATAGCCTGATGAAAGGAGAGCCGCTCCAAACTCTAGAAGCCTCCAGGGCTACGGAGGAAGTCATCACGAAGAGCCACAAGGAAAGACAAAACCCGTTCAATGAGTCGATGAGACAAAGAGATGTCACAACTGATGGGCCCTTCACCAAAGTGACCAACCACAATGAAAGGGTGGAAGCTGCCCGACCTCCGAATTGTAACCGAAGATTTCCCCCTCCATCTCACCAAAATACTGAGGCCTCCATTTCTTCGCCCCAACACGCCGTCATCCACAACGAGCCTGTAACGACCCCAAAATCCGTTTTATTTATTTTATAATTATTTTATATTTTTGAGAATTTTAATTTAAAATTATGTGTGCATTTTATGTGTGTTGCGTCATATTTCATAATTTGCACATCTTATTTGACTATTTGAGTTAGTTAAAATGTTAGTAGTAATAATTGCTTTGGGAGTTAAATGTTGTTAGTGGATCTTGTTGGGTCTTTATTGGAATTGGTTGTTAAGGGGTTAATTGGTAAGAATTTGAACTAGGAGAGCCTTGGAAGGAATTTATAAAAATAGTAACTTGATCATTATCACTTCTTCACCCTCTTCCCTCTCCTACGCCATTCACCACTCACACACTAACTTTCCCAAAACTCCATTTTCTCCATTGATTGAAGAAGAAAGAAAAAGCTAGGTAAAGCTTTGTTTTTGTTCATTTTCTTTTATTTTATTTATTACTCCATTTTAGAATCTAATTATATATAAATATTCAGGGTGTTGAATAGATTCTTTCTACCGATCAATATTATTTTTCTTGACACTTTTTGGGGAAAAATAGGTAAGTTACTAATCCCCCCTTTAAATGTTAAAATGGTCATAAATATGCTTTATATGCTTAATATGTTGAAAAAGAGATGTTTTAGTATACTTTTTATATACTTGTAATTTTGGGACAGAGGGAGTAGTAAAACTTGTTATAGACTTGTTATTTGTGGGAAATGGGTATAGTAGTTTTGGTTTTGGGGGAGTATGAGATGATGCAACATTATATATGCTTTATATGTTATACTCCTACTCGTGGGACGGTAAAATAATATCTTTAGTTAAATGTTAAATAAATGTATTATAAAATTATACTATTACTTATGGGACGGGGAAAGAAGTGAAAGTATCCTAAAGTGGGTATATTAGTATATTAAAAATTATAATGATACTTGTGAAACGGAGGGAGTAGTAATAATTTGTTGCATGTGGGAAATGTTAATACAAATGGGTATTGTAGTATTGTGAAAGTATAGTAATGTTGTTGTACCTAATAAAATGGATATAAACATGTTATATATGCCTAGTAGGTTGTGAAATAATGTTTTGGGTATGTTTTATTTATACTTGTAAATTTGTGACAGAAGGAGTAGTATGGAAATGGTTCTTGTTGGGTGTTAGAATTGTTTAAAGACTGAATTTGTAGTCTTTGTATTAGTTGCAAATGTTAAGTGTTACAAGTACAAGTAATTTTGGGTTGTGAAACGAAATGAGTGAACTTTGGTTAAGTTTTGGTCTGCCAGGTGATGTGGGCGGCCGCCCAAAAAGGGCGTGCGGCCGCACATCTATCTGAAAGGTTTTACTCTTGGGACAGAGTATTTTGGGCGGCCGCACAGCCCTGTTTGGGCGACCGCCCAGTCATCTGAAAAGTTTAGAGTTTTCAAACCAAGGGATTTAAAGGTCAATCTTAGTCTAGTTTTTGGGTAGTGTCCTAAAGTAGTTAGATGATTGTTGTGGATCACTAAAGTGGTAGAATTGGTTCCTTTGTGAACACAAGTGTTGTGAAATGTGAGTAATGGATTAAGTGAGCATTGTTGAACATTTTGTAATGTGTTGATTGGTTCATCTTCTTGATGTGTTTGGCATGGTTCCCTACATTGGAATCAATGTCCCTGATTGTTGTTTAAGCAAGTATTTCTATAGGGTGCTTGCGTGTAAAGTCCAGCTGGTACTTTTGTGTGTGTTGGGCAGTGATAGGGATTATAATGGTCTCACGAGCCAAGTACATTATAAGGCTCCTATCATTGGCTTCCCATTTTTAACCCCCTTCCTTAGGCCAAAGGTTGGGCACTTTGGGTTATGACTTTGTGTCATTTTCCCCGTTGTTGTTGTTGTTTGGTTCCGGAACCCGTCTCAGCTCTTCGATGCTGCTCAGTTGATGCCTCTCAGATGGCTATTGTTTGGTTTGAGAACCTTGGCTTTGTATCCACGTATGAGTGTTTATTTCCGCTTTATGTGTTGTATGATGAGTTGGTCGTTATTTCCAACCGGTATGGGACGGTTGGCGATAAGGAGCCTCTCATATTATGTGCTATATGCTATATGATCATTTGTGGTATTGTTCCTTTATGTTTCTCATATTAGCATGTAATGTAGTTGCATTTTAGTAAATTACTGAGATTTATTCTCACCCCTTATTTGTTTACCGTTTTAGATAAGAAGGAGTCCAGGGAATAGGTCACAGCACAGGGAGGACGTCGGTAAAGAGATCTTTGGTAAGACTTTTGGGAAGTGATGTGTATAAAGGATACATTATGTAAATATAATACCTTTAGGGTAGTGTACCCGTGACTCAGTTATTTGTATCATCTCTTTTAGTAGGTGTTCGTGTTTGTAAATTTTATAAGTAAAGTTTGTTATAGCCAAGTGGCTAAGTACTCATTTGAGAAAGTTTGTTTTGTGACTTAAAGTCATGTTTTGGTAACGTGTTGGTTGTGTGAACCTTTTTATGAAAATATATTTTGAAAAAATTTCTTAGAGTTGCTTTACGACGTCTTCCTCGCGTGTCCCGGGCGTGGGGCCAAGTAGGACCACGGGTCGGGGCGCGACAGAGCCTCTCACTCAAATCTTCCTCACTCCGCCTCATCCCAAATCCAACACCTCCCATGAGACACTTCCTATAAAACCCCAAACACAATCCACTCAAAAGGCCCACAAACCACTGTTCACACCGGTTACGCCCCGAGCATCATACTCACAATACCATACCCTTCGGTTTAATGCCATTAACCAAGTCACCGGAGCTCAGTCATTGTTTAGACCATATGTGGATACCCAACCATGCATCACTAACCGACTTCCACCGGATTTCCCGATAAGATTCCATGGTGACCCGTATCATTTCTACAATCGGAGACCTCTTGGACCACAAGCTCATTGCATGCCTCCAATGTATATTCCTGCAAGCAACCAAGGTTATGGGTATGCCTACACCCATTCACTTCCACAGAATCCTCATGTTGCACCTCAGTCGGGTACGTTGTTAGGAAAGAGAAAGCAAATGGAGTCTAAGTTTGAAAGGACACTCGATGAGCACCCCTTTGCATTTAGTAGCGGTGATTCTCATCCCCACCACGCTCCGGTGAACAATGAAAGAAAAGCTAAAGGCCGAGCCAAGCTCCATTTCACAAAGTTTGAGGATTTCGGAATGCCCATAAGCAAAGTGTTTGAAGGATTGGTCAAACAAGGCCTCATGTGGCCCGTCGAAGATTTCCGGCCAAAGAATATTGAAAAATGTCGTGACAAGACCAAAAGGTGTGACTTTCACAACTACCATGGTCATGATACCAATGATTGCACCGCCATAAAACACATCATCTCGAAGCTAATCGAGAAGGGAAAGCTTGGACGCCCCCACGCCCCCGACACAGCCAATGACCCGAGCGTCAAAATGCTCGAATTTGTGACTTACCCGATGGTCGATAAATGGAGTGATGTCCGCCCCAAGGAAAATGAGTCCCTGATTGATGAAATTGTAAATCCCGAAACGGGAGAGCCTGGTTTGGAAAAGTTGACAAAATCAGTGTCCAAGGTGGTGGTTCCTAAAATCAGTAAAGCCGAAATGGCGGAAGGTGTTTGGAAAGGATCAGTGGCACAGAAAATGTCTGAAGGGCTAAATGCTAGGGTTGGGAAATGAATGGTGCCGTGGTTGCCATAACAGAGGATGAAGTTTCAAAACCCCTTCCATCAACCTCCCCTTAGGAAGAGTCAAAGTACATTGATAGGATGTGTGATAAGCCCTTAAGAAAAGAAAAGGTGTCTGTTAGGTTTAGTTGGAGTCTTGACTCCCCGGTTGATGCCATGTGGTGACCATTTTGAATCCATTGTCAGTTTTATTAATAAGATTATTATTATCATTGCTTTTTCAAAAGTTTGCATAAAATGTGTGTGAGTCTTTCACTCAAAACAAAAGTGTGTCTTAAAAAAAAAGAGTTTTCTTAAAATAAAAGATCAAGTTTTTCCTAAAAGGCTAATCCGCTAATGAAGCATTCTTCCCAAATCATGGTTATAATTTCACCTTAAGGTTTAATATGCTAAAGTCCTTTGCGGCCTTGTCCATTGGATACATCGACCAAGGAGCCCACATCTGAATTGGCGTCCGAGACAACCGTCCACGTGAACAACAAGGAGAAGCCCGTGCTTCGGAAGCCCAAAGGCGGCTACATCAAATGGAGGTCTATACCCTCGTCGAGTGTCATGCACAAAGGTTGCGCGCCTCGGAAGGAAATCACCAAAAGGAGATGGCCAAAGCAAATCCCCAACTCATGAGTAGACGAATCCGGCAATTACAACGCTAAGCCAAGTGGAGTCCTCGCGACATCTTTCCCGATGACACGGAACCCGAGTTCCACGTGGAAGACATGGAATATGCCGCCGAAAACCCCTCCAACAATTGAGGAAGAAAACGGATCATCATGCCTCATGGGAACCCATCCCTAAAAAAAAAAAAATAGAGTCTTCCAGCCTCGTAGGATCTAGACTTTCACCAAAGTCCGTCCCGGACTATGTCTTTTTATTTTTACAAAGGTCCTTACTTGGACATGTATGTATAAAGTTATCTAAATAAAATAGTCATTTTCCTTCTCTTCTCTCTAGACTTGAGACGTTATTTGCAATATACATTTACTCTTGAAATTGCCCTGCTTGTTATTATCAATTGATTGCTACGTCCCTAAAATGATGAATTGACTTCTAAGCATACTAGTCAATGACGACTCATTAAGGATGAATGGACCTAACACAAATGAAAAATTCTAAATGCATACAATTAATCTTGATGTGAATAAATGTTGTTATCAATTGGCATAAAGAAACCATTAATGACAAGTCTTCCCTCATACACTTCCTCGATACACAACCCGATACACCTTTCCAAGACCAATTCTTGATGCGCATCGAAGGCATCCCGAGACAGTGAAAAGGTGAGGACGTTGTTGCTCGACCACCAAGATTTGACAGTGCTCACACGTGTGCGACCAAGCATAGGGATTCCCGGAATCTTCAAAGTCAGCCCAAAGTAACAGGCACGCCACCAAGGGGATACAAAGGAGCCGATGCCCGAGAAAGAAAGCTGGGGCTAATGTTTACCTCCTCCCAAAAAAAAAAAAGAGAAAAGAAAAAAAAAAGGGAGAAGAGGGAAAGGAAATGAATGTATGGAAAGAAGGAAAAGAAATGGCGGAAAGAAAGGCCCGTTCACACCAAAGAGGGTTCACCCCAAGAGGTCCATCTCAAGGAGTTCACCGCAAATCAAAGTGAGCAATAACGTCCTCCGAGACAACATCGAAAGAAAGTCAATTTCAGCAAAAGACGGCCTAGGGCCGAACTACGGCGACCTGAGCTCCTCAACTGAGGGGAACGTAGGCAACCTTCGGGTCCGGTCATAGCATGAAACAAAACCATCAAACTGTGGTCCTCTCAAAATGACCAAGTTCTCGTCCCTTGGTCCCGACAATGACCAATTCCACCTTCTAAACCAATTCTCCTCCCGATCTTGCCATTGATCGAATCTTAATCTTAATTGATCACAACATTTATACATGTTAGGCTAATTGCTTGCTATAATCCTGACTTAATGACAAACATGGTCCATTCAAGCAATCATTTGATGATATTAACTAAGGCAAATTTTTAAATGTCTCCACAAGTCTTCCTTTCGCCATCTTAGGAAAGAGCTAAACACTTGTATTCTGTCAAGCAAGGGCTTCCTCCCATTTCATGATATATTGCTCAAAGAGCTTACCAGCATAAATGGACTCTCTCCCAAATAAAATGCCCTTGCATGTTTCCTCCAAGAAAAATACTTTAAAGTCCCCCGTTCTATCGAGTCGGCTGGATCACTCATAAAAAAAAGAGAGAGAAAAAGGCACCAAAAAAAGTAGTCCGCTAGGTTGAAAACCCGTAAGGGCGGCCTAGGCAAAAAACAGGGTGTGCCATAAAAGAGGCGAAAGAGATGCCTGCTAGGTTGAAAACCCGAAAGGGCGGCTTAGGCAAAAGAAAGGGTGCGTCATGAAAAGGGATGGGTTCTTAACCTCACCTCAAAAGCCGAAAGACAACAACGGGTCCACGTCAACATCAAAAGTCGAAAGACGACATTGGGGATACCTCCACGTCAACGACAACACGGACAGGGGGTTACCCCGAAATCGACGACAACGACGACAATGGGGCTGCCTCCGCGACAACGAGGACATTGGGGCTACCTCCACATCAACGGTCAGGATGACATTGGGGCTATCCCCACAACGGTGATGAGCAGATTCCCTACCATTAGTAACTTCACAACGAATGGACAAAATCCAAAGGACCTTATGCATAACAAACCTCACGGTTAAGTTAAAATCAAAAATTTGACTAAAATTCTTTGTTAAAAGATTTGCCTTTAGGAATAAGCATTTTCAAAATCTGCCCAATTGGCGTCATTTGTCAAAAACGATGTTTCAAGCAAAATGCTTTTGAATGATTTTCCAAAATCTTGGACCTTTTCATCCACAATGAGTCTTGAAGGTCGCCCCTAGGCTCTCCCCCGGTGTCAAGAAAGAGTGTCAGTCATCCCGTAGAGTTGATTTGACCCAAGTCAAACCTTGACTCGGAATAGTCATTATAGGTTCAAGCCTTTTCCCTTGGCCGTCCGGCGTGATGTAAGACCATTAGGTTTCATTAGACTTGTCCTTTGGCCGTCCGGCGTGACGTAAGACCATTAGGTTCGGTGAGATTATGTCTTTTGGCCGTCCGGCGTGACGTAAGACCATTAGGTTCGGTGAGATTATGTCCTTTGGCCATCCAGAATGACGTAAGACCGTTAGGTAAGGCTTGTCCTTTGGCCGTCCGGCGTGACGGAAGACCATTAGATTTCGTGAAACTCGCCCTTGGCTGTCCGGTGTGACATAAGACCATTAGGTTATGAGTTGTCCCTTGGCCGTCTGGTGTGACATAAGACCATTAGGTTATGAGTTGTCCTCCGGCTGTCTGGCTTAACGTAAGACCATTAGATTCCATGAAATTTGTCCTTGGCCGTCCGGCGGGACTGTAAGGATCCCGCCCCGCGCGGAAACGCGATGAGTATGGGGCGAAACGCCAAACACGGGAACCGGACCAATTTAACGGAGTCGCCACATTTTGTTAATTTTAAACCCAACAAAATGACAAAGGTTTGAGTTCAAAGGTTCGGAGGTCAGGTTACAACTTGGGAAGAGTTTTTACGTCCTCCTAAGTTGCCTCGGACAAAGCCGAGTCTCCCTTGTTAGTTAACAAAAGTGCATGTGTGTGTGTGTGTTTTAACGAAAAATCTTTGTTTTAACTTTTTATTTATCTTTTCAACTGAAAAGGGGTTTGTTTGACAAGGAAACAGAAGACAGAAGGGAAAAAAGGTCAGTCTCCCCATACGGCCAAAGTAGCCGTACGGATGGGGAGACCACTCCTGGGATTTTACAGTTTATTCAAGCAACAGTCCAGTTCCAGGCAGAAACAGAGCATTCTGCTCGAACTGGACCAAACTGTTCTGATTCCAGTTTGTTATTCCAACACAAAACAACATTAACAACTCATTCCTATGCCATTTGATCATCAAAGAACCTCCCAAAACAAGAGTTTGGGCATGATCAAAGGCAATCATGGGAGAAACATGAAAAAGGTGGCCAATATGCCCTTTTGAGCCATAGTGACCATTTGATGAGTAAAGATTGAAACTTTACCATCAAAATGGCTCTTCTAGGCAAGATTAATCCTTTAGGGACAAGAACAAAACATAAAGATTGAATCTTTATTACCCAAACTTGGGAATTTTGGGCTAGATCAAGATGATGAGGATAAAGATTGAGACTTTATCCTCAACATGATCATCATAGCTTAAAATGAGCAAAATGAACAACAAGAGCATCATCCATGACAAGAATGTAAATGAACAATCAACAAGCCATGATCAAACTAGGTTTGAACCTCTTCCACACAAAGTATGGAGGGCACCTTTGATCATCTCATGGCTTGGACTAGGAAATATAAATAATAATAGATATATGTATATTGCTTGAATGGACAATACTTGCAAGAATGTAAAGATCAACAATAAATGACAAGATCAAAGATAAATAGAGTTCTTAGATGAAGAGAAGGGAGGGGGAGAAGGTGGCTTTACCTATCTTGGTTTAGGCCAATCTTCCTTTCTCTCTTTACTCTTTGTTTACTCTTACTCATACTATTCTGAGGTGAATTCGACAGAATAACCTTAGTTCTAATGTTTCTCCCCCCCCCTCGAAATGATCAGCAAGGGGTTCTATTTATAGGGACTGAGGGTGCCCAAACCACCCGTACGGCTAGGCCCCTCTAGTACCCAAAGCATCTGTACGGCTCAGCTTGGCGAGCTTCTAGATTTTTCCAATTTTATACCAGAGTAGTCCTGGAATTTATAGCTTATCCTAGGGAGGTCCTGGCCTATTAGCTTATCCCTGAAACGGTGCTAAGGCTACCCCTAAGATAGGTTAGTTTCAGATTGGGGTACTTACAGGGACGTAAGACCATTAGGCTTCGTTAGACTTGCCCTTTGGCCGTCCAGAATGACGTAAGATCGTTAGGTAAGGCTTGTCCTTTGGCTGTCCGGCGTGACGTAAGACCATTAGATTTCGTGAAAATCGCCCTTGGCCGTCCGGTGTGACATAAGACCATTAGGTTATGAGTTGTCCCTTGGCCGTCCGGTGTGACGTAAGACCATTAGATTCCGTGAAATTCGTCTTTGGCCGTCCGGTATGACGTAAGACCATTGGGTTTTGTTGTCCCCGCATTCCTTCGTAAGTCCGACCGTTTAGTCAACCCTCTCCCATAGAGCCAAGTTGACCAATTTGCCAGTTTGTGTAGTCAACCCTCCGCCATGAGAAAAGTTGACCAAATGTGTCCCGACAGTCCTCGGTTGGACGTAAGGCCAGTTATCCTCGAATCGACCCTCTCCTAATAGAGCATAGTCAATCGAGCCCAGCCTCTAAGCCATGCCCACCATTTGAGCCTCTAAGCCATGCCCATTCCTTAGTCAACCCTCTCCGAATAGAGTCAAGTTGACCAAGTCCGGCCTTTAAGCCATGCCTGCTTAGGAAGGGATGAATGGATATCCACCTAAGGCCTATAAGTTTGAGTAGCCTTAGAATCTCTCACCCAAATCGGCTATGCCGTCCTCCCACCAAAATGGGATGCTTATAGGTTTGAGTAGCCTTAGAATCTCTCACCCAAATTGGCTAAGCCGTCCTCCCATCAAAATGGGATGCTTATAGGTTTGAGTAGCCTTAGAATCTCTCACCCAAATCGGCTATGCCGTCCTCCCATCAAAATGGGATGCTTATAGGTTTGAGTAGCCTTGAAATCTCTAACCCAAATAGGCTAAGCCGTCCTCCCATCAGATTGGGATGCTTATTTTATCGACAACCCCGCTTTCTTCAAAAGCGACGTTGCCGAGGGGCTCTGTAAGTACCCCAATCTGAAATCGACCTACTTTAGAGGAATTCTTGGTACCATTTAGGGATAAACCAATGGGCCAGGACCTCACTAGGATAAACCTTATATTCTAAGACTGAACTGGAATTAAACTTGGAAAAATCCAGAAGCTCGCCAAGTCGAGTCGTACGGATGGTTTGGGCACATGAGGTCCCTAGCCGTACGGCTGGTTTGGGCACCCTCAGCCTCTATAAATTGAACCCCATTCTGATCATTTTAGGGGGGAGAAAATGTTTTGTGAGCTGAAACTCTACCAGTTTGAGAGCAGAAAGTGAGTGATATATACATTTGAGTGATTAGAGAGGAAGATAGGCCATAACCACAATAGGTAAAGCCTCCTTCTCCCCATCTTCTTCTTCATATCAAACTCTCTTTTATCTTTGTTCATATTACTTGTTTATCTTGTGTTCTTCCTTCTTGTTCTTGCAAAGTCTTGTCCATTTCAAGCACTTTACATTTCTTGCAAGTCTTGTCCATTTTCAAGCACTATATCTATATATTATACAAGTCTTGGCCTTTCAAGCTATATATATTATGATTATATATGTATATAATCCAAATCATGAGGTGATTCAAGGTTCCCTTCACACCTAGTGTGTGATTATGGGGTAAAACCTAAAGATGATCATGGTTTGTTACATTTTCATGTTGATTTTGTTTTATTTGGCCATAAGAGTCATGATTGGGGGATAAAGTTCCAATCTTTATCACCCCAACCATGATCTAGCCATAAATCACCAAGAATGGGACATAAAGATTTGATCTTTATGTTATATTTGTGTCCCTAAAGGTTTAATCTTGTATAATAAGTCCATTTTGGTGGTAAAGTTTCAATCTTTATCCACCAAAATTGTCATTTTGGTTTAAATGCCATGTTCATCAACTTTTCATAAATTTCCCCAATGATTGCCTTTGATCACACCCAAATCTTTGTTTTGGGGGTTCCTTTGATGATCAAAGTGCATAGGAATGAACTTCTCAAAGTTTTATTGTTAATCATAAACTTGAAATCAACATTCCAGTCCAGTTTCAGCAAAGATACTCTGTTTTGACTGAAACTGGACTGTTTTTTTGATAAAACTGTAAAAATGCCCTGGAGAGCCCTCCCCATCCATACGGCTACTTTGGCCGGGGAGGGCATTTTCCAGTTTCTTCCTTTCCTGACCAGAAAGTTTGCAAAATAAACCTTTTCTGTTAAATAATTAACTGGTTTGGTCAAAACAGTCAGTTTCTCCCATTTTGAAAACACACACACACACATGCACTTTCGTTAACTAACATTAGGGAGACTCGATCCTATACGAGGTGACTTGGGTGACGTGAAACTCTTCGCAAGGCGTAACCTGACCTCCGAACTAATAGAATCTCTAACCGTTTCTTTTTTTTTGGGTTAAATAATTAAAAAAAGTGGCGACTCCGTTATTTTTTTGGCATGTTAACCGCGTTTGGCCTTTCGCCCCCATAACTCGTCGCGTTTTACGTGCGGGGGCGGGATCCTTACAGGATCAATGGGAGGAGAGTTAGATACCCCCAGGGGCTGAGACAGATACATGTTCGGGTCAAAGAAAAACAGAGACTCCCCTAAGCCCATGTTGCCACCCGAGGAAGATTGGCCAGGGAAGAAAGAGGGCGTAATCTGAGAAGAGAGACCCGGACGGCCAATAGGCGGAGGCTCGATGCGCTCTAAGGTTAGGTGAGCAAAAGGATCAGGAGTGGTCTCATGGATGCTCGTGCCGTGAAGAGAATCCCAAAAAGAGGCCAAATCAGCAGCACCCAATGACGGGCTGCGAACATAGGAGGGAGGCAGCTCCACGCTTGAGGCCGTTTTGTGAGGCCTCTCCTCACCGCTCACCGAGCCCCGGTCTGGTACAAAGCTATACTCGGCCCGTGGCCCCTTGGAAAAACGGCCGACAAACCTCTTGAGCCACCTCTTGGCCCGCCCCATGAAAGTCGGCCGCCGCAGCAATGCCCGTCCCGCAATCTGCATGTAGGAACGAAGCGGTTCAGCAAAGAAAGAGACAGTAATATAGGGTATGTGTGTGCAAATGAAAAGGAAGCATACCGCATCATTGGGAATCTCTTCGACTGGGGCTTCCCTTCCTGCGACAGATAAGTCCACCATGTGAACCCTGCCGTTTGTATAAATAAAGGAATAATCCACCCACACCGGATGAGCTACCCCAGAAGCCACCACTTGTGGTGACCGCAACCTTGTGGCCACGAAGCGGCCATATGTCTCATCAATGATCAAACCAGCAGCATTCGCTCCCATGAGGAAGGGGTCATCCCCACGGTCAGCAATGAACATGGTCTCGGGAGGATCCACGGGCACCCTCTGCATGAGCCCCAACCCATGCTTCCATAATACCCTCTCGCCTAAATAAAAGGCCTCGCACCGGAATCCCACCAGAAGCCTCCTCTGCCTAGTCACCCTTAGAGCCTCGCTCAAGCCAAAATCTATCTCTTGCTCCTCATACCTAGACCAAGGAAAAAGGTTGAGATCCACCGGCATAGCTCCCCTCAGCACCGCCTTTACATCAGCGTAACGAACAGCGACTCATCCCTTGGACCCCCTTTTCCCTCGAACTTCCCTAGCCCAGCAAGTCATGGCCGGAAAAGTGAGGTCTCGGTCAAGAGTCGGCCTCCACGGGTAGTTGCCAAATACCTCATAGTACCAAGCCTGAAAAGGAGAAGGCAGGAAAACCATCAGCACCAAATATGAGGTAAATCCCAAATGCAAAGAGTAAAACAAATGCAAAAAAGAAAATACCTCTAGGACAAACTAAAAGCAAGCCAAAGACTTACTCGCCTTCCGACTATACTTGTCAATCTCCATGTATAGCTCGGCAAGGCCTGCCTCTCCCCAAGCGATGCCCCGGATGGTCTCCGGTGTGGTCAAAGAGCCTAGGAGAGGAAACATGCACGTCGTGTTGGCATTGGCACAAATAGTGTTGCCAAGAAGGAGCCACACGTAGGAGCGCCCGAGTTGCTCAGCTGTAACCCGGCCCACCGTATATTCTAAAAAGTTGGCCCGGATGGCCCTCTCGACATTCTGCACAAGGATACCCAAACCTTTGGTGGGGCCCGTAAAGCCAATGAGTGCCCTAATCTCTGCCTCAGGGATCCTGTCCCTCCACATAATCAGTCTCCCATCAAAAGATAGCCCGGTGATCGCTGAGAAGTCCGCGGGAGTCGCAGTCACTTCCCCCCAACTCAAGTGAAAAGTGTGGGTCGAATCCCACCAGTACTCACCAAGGGCATTAAGAAGCCCCATGCTTTTGTTGGTATTTGCCAAATTGCCCACGGCCTCGTTAAAAGGCACCAAGCCGGTGCGTTCCACCCACTCCCTAGGACCAGGCGCGCCATCAATGGACTCAGGCATGGCCTCCCATAAAGAAAAGCGAACGTCCGGAGATCCTCGAGATTTGGGATCGCCGCCCTGCAAGTAAACACAGCAAAGGTATGAACAACTCAGTTTAAAATACTAATGCACATGTTGAATACGAATGATAAAATGAAAACAAGAAGGGAACATGCATTGAATGTGTGTTTTCCGTCCCCTTTCAAATTGCATAGACATTTGAGGGTCATCTTTGAAAATGTGTTTCAACCCCTCTTTCAAATTGTATAGACATTTGAGGGTCATCTTTGAAAAAGGTTTTCCGTCCCCTTTCAAATTGCATAACATTTGAGGGTCATCTTTGAAAATGTGTTTCAACCCCCTTTCAAATTGCATAGACATTTGAGGTGCACGAAATCCATCCCCATTTTAAGGCCAAGTCTTTTCACAAATTAATAAACAACATTTCTTAGCACGTACATAGGAAACCACGTCCTGAAACACGCTTAATAGCTAGACGGAGCCCTAAGTACAAGCATTGTATGCACAAAAGTGTAGGATCACACTCTAATTGTCGAAAGCGTAGCTAGGCATGTCTGAATGAGGGAGCAAATACATGTCCTCGATCATTATGACTCCAATTTCATGAAAATGAGTTCAATTTCACAAAATGACCCAAGAAATACAAAAGTCCCAATTTGCATGAACATAAACCCTACGTTTAAGAAATGCATTAATCAAGAAGGGAATAGCTTAGGAGTACTTACCCCGTCACCTTGCCACAAATGCAAGGTAGGAGATTTGTAGAAACCCGCTCCCGCATCCCTGAGATCAACGGTGTAGCCACAGAGATTTTGAGCCATGTCGAGCCTCTTCTCCGCCCCTCTAGGGTAACCCACGCGTGCACGTCCCTCCATTAACAATCCTTAAATAATCTAGGAGAAAGTCTCAAAGAATTGATGGAATTCCCTCTCAAATTCTCCCTGCCCTCTCTCTGTTTTTCGACTGTGTTTCGGAAAAATGAGAGGAACAGCCGTAAGGCTGTTGTGTTTTGAAAAAGAAGGGATGCCTTCGGATGGTTTGGGCGAGAAAAATCTCAGCCCAAAATTTACAATCTGACCCCCCGGCGCCTTGAACGAAGTTGCCCCTAGGTTTCCAAAGTAGAACTTAGGCCCTTCCCCTTGGGAAATGTCCAAAAAGGCTCCCATTAACCAAAGCACACTTAGGCTGTCCCTGACATAAGCCCAGTAAAATCGAAAAGTTTCGTAATTAGGCGGTCCCCACGCGACGTAAGCCCTGTGAAAATTAAAAAAATGTGTGAGAATACATTTTAGGCAGTCCTTGACATAAGCCCAGTAAAACCTTGTCCCCTAGGTGAACATAATTAGGCGGTCCCCGCGTGATGTAAGCCCATTGTTTCGTTTACCTAGAACAAATTAGGCAGTCCCCACGCGACGTAAGCCCTGTGAAAATTAAAAAAATGTGTGAGAATACATTTTAGGCAGTCCTTGACATAAGCCCAGTAGAACCTTGTCCCCTAGGTGGACATAATTAGGCGGTCCCCACGCGACGTAAGCCCATTGCTTTGTTTGACTAGTGTAAAAATACACTTAGGTAGTCCTCGACATAAGCCCAGTAACACATTGTGAAAGTTGTTTTTTTAGCAAACATTTTAGGAAGTCCTCGACATAAGCCCAGTAACACATTGTGAAAGATGTTGCCTTAGCGAACATTTTAGGCAGTCCTCGACATAAGTCAAGTGACACATTGTGAAAGATGTTACCTTAGCGAACATTTTAGGCAGTCCTTGACATAAGCCCAGTAGAACCTTGTCCCCTAGGTGAACATACTTAGGCGGTCCCCATTGTGAAAGATGTTGCCTTAGCGAACATTTTAGGCAGTCCTTGACATAAGCCCAGTAACATTTTGTGAAAAATTGCCTAGTGTGAGAATACACTTAGGCAGTCCCTGACATAAGCCCAGTAAAAATTTGTCCCCCAGAGGAGGCATTTTAAGGTTGAAGCCTTTATCCCCGGCAGTCCTTAGTCGGACGTAAGACCAGTTTTCCCGTCAAACTCCCCAAAGATGGAGTTGACCCAAACTTTGACCCAGAGAGGTCATTTTAGTTTAAGAAAACCTTTGTCCCCCAGAGTGGTCATTATAGGTTAAGAAAACCTTTGTCCCGGCAATCCAAAATGACATAAGACCGTTCCTTTAGTCAACCCTCTCCATAGAGCCAAGTTGACCAAGTCCCGCCTCTGACCAGCTGAGAGTCATGCCCGTATCCTTTTAGTCAACCCTCTCCATAGAGCCAAGTTAACCAAGTCCCGCCTATGACCAGCCGAGAGTCATGCCCGTTCCTTTAGTCAACCCTCTCCATAGAGCCAAGTTGACCATGTCCCGCCTCTGACCAGCCGAGAGTCATGCCCGTTCCTTAAGTCAACCCTCTCCATAGATCCAAGTTGACCATATCCTGCCTCTAACCAGCCGAGAGTCAAGCCCGTTCCTTTAGTCAACCCTCTCCATAGAGCCAAGTTGACCATGTCTTGTCTCTGACCCCTGAGAGTCATGCCCGTATCCTTTTAGTCAACCCTCTCCATAGAGACAAGTTGACCAAATCCTGCCTCTGACCCGTCGAGAGTCATGCCCGTTCCCCTAGGAAAGGATGACAAATATCCACCTAGCCCTTAGGTTTGAGTAGCCTTAAAGTTTCTCACCCTTTTTCCGAACTACGTTAGGCTTGATTCCCCGTAAATGGGATACGTAGGAATCCTATACCCCTAGGTCCAGCCATGCAACCAAATCGGTCAAGCCGTCCTCCCATCAGATTGGGATGGTTATTTTTATCGACAACCCCGCTTTTCCAAAGCAACGCTGCCGAGGGGCTCTGTAAGTACCCCAATCTAAAATTAACCAACTTTAGAGGAACTCCTAGCACCATTCAGGGATAAACTGATAGGCTGGGACCTCGCTAAGATAAATCTAAAATTCTAGGACTACTCTAGAATTAAAATTAGAAAAATCCAGAAGCTCGCCATGCTGATCCGTACGGATGGTTTGGACACGGGAGGGGCCAATCCGTACGGATGGTTTGGGCACCCTCAGTCCCTATAAATTGGACCCCTGGCTGATCATTTCAGGGGGGAGAAAAATCATTTTTGTGTGCAAACTCTGCCAGATTGAGAGCAGATTAGGGATACAAACATTCTTGAGTGAAAAGAGAGAAAGAAGATAGGCTTAGAACAAAAATTGGTGAGGCCTCCTTCTCCCCATCTTCTCTTCATCTCATAATCTATTTTATTTTGCCTTATTTACATTATGTCTTTATTATTCTTGCACATATTATGAATTGGAACCAAGTTCTTGATATGAATCAATGGTACCCTCATGTTCTATGCATGATCAATGGTTCAAACCTAAGATGATCAAGGCTTGTTAACATTTAATATCTTTACATTAATGCTCTTTACATTATGTCTTTACTTTTATGCAATTTATGTTATGTCTTTACATTTATGCAAGTTAAATTCCATGTCTTTACTTTTAAGATGATTTTATGGTGAAATGATCAAGTTTGGATGATAAAGTTTCAATCTTTATCATTCAAACTTTTATCTAACTCAAATAATGTCCCTTTGGATGGTAAAGATTCAATCTTTATCCATCCAAAGGTTGATTTCTTACATCCCAAAGATCTTTCCTTGGATGAATAATCCATTTGGATGTTAAAGTTTCCATCTTTAACTATCAAAATGACGATTTTGGCTCAAATGCCATGTTCATCACCTTTTCTAATTTTCCCCAATTATTGCCTTGATCACACCCAAAACCTTGTGTTTTGGTGTTTAATTAGTGATTAAGATCATATGGATGATTTAATTCAAGCTTTATGTGAATAAATAAACTGGAAAGATGTAAAACATTTCAGTTTCAGCAGAATGCTCTGTTTCTGCCTGAAACTGGACTGATTTCTTGATAATATGTAAAAACCCCAAGGATGACCTTCCCATCCGTACGGCTAGTTTGTGTTGGTAGTGGTGCCCTAGGCACATTTAATAAACGTTGTAATTGTTATCATTTATTTCATATTAATAAAGAGATGTTTTGATTATTATTGTTGTTCATGTTTACTTATAATAATCTCCGTCCCTAGTACTTGTTAAGCACTAGTATAAAGGATAAATGATCATGGGATGATCATGTTAGATTTATGGGTACTTGTTTGGAACAAGGTACTGGACATCACCTGCTGTATGAGATTTATGTCATGGTCTATGTCGTACATATATCTCATATTAGTTGTGTCATTTGAATCCTTAGACATGAAGTTATTATAGTCTTCCACTTGATGAACATTATGTTTGACATATTCAAACGCTACCTTTAACCGGGTAGTTATAAAGGATATGATTGGCATAATCGAATTCACGTAGGGAAGAATAATAAGCTAAATGGATTTGCCCCTCCCCGGAGAGATGTCAAGCTTAGGCCTCTCGTAGGAATAATGTTGATGAAAATGTTCGGCCGGACTCAAATGAATTGATTAGATCAATGTCGTTTGGATTATCAACATATTCGGAATCGAGAAAGTATTGAACAAAGACAAGTTGACTTGTTGACCATGACTTGTGTCCAATGACATCGTGGACAAAAAGATTGTGACATATTCTAAATGGAAATACGAACTTGTATCTAGTTATACTTTTTGGGTACGTATGACGGTTTACTAGAACCTAATCATATCTTATGGTTTCATGTTTCAACCCATTGCCAACTTAGTATAATCCTAGAGGGTCACACACATTAGAACGAATATAAAAGGACTTAATTGGAATTTTGGGTCAAAGGACCTTTAAGGGTTTTAGAGGAGAAAACCGGAAAAACTGGAAAAAGAGAGCGCTCGGTCGGGCAGCCTTGTGTACCCGGTTGGGCTATATGCTATACCCGGTCGGGCAAGGCGGTTTCGGGCCAGAAATTTCCTGTTCCGTTTTCTTGCGGGTTTGACCACTTGTTTCCTATTTGGAATATGTGTAACAAGTATAAAACCTATCTCTAGTTGCCCTAATCAGTCCTAGCAATTGTGATAACATTATGAGTGCCTCCAAAGAGTTTTGAGAGGATTATTTTTCTTGTTCTAAGAGATCTCTAGATTGAAGAACAAAAATATCATCACATAATTCCATATAGTCAAAATACAATTGAGAAAGCGTGTTTCTCAATTTTGGTCTAGCAACCAAGATCAAGAAGCTCCTTGATATTCGTTCGTGGTGTGGATACCGCTAGAGGGTGAAGCTTATCATCTTCAAAGTTCGTGTTCTTACTTCGTGATCAAGCTTCAAGTCTTCACCAAGATCAAAACCTAGAAATCAAAGTCATCAAGGGTTAGTTTTCTAGTATTCATATTGCAAGTATTTGATTTAATCATATGAATGGATCTATGGGCTTTGGGTTTCATTAAAATTTTAAATGCTATTTTCCGCTGCGCTTGTTACTCCGAAACCCAACAGTTTGGCCGGAGGGGTGAATTTTCAGTCTTTCCCTTTTCTGTTAAACTGTTACAAAACTACCCCTTTTGGTTAAGTTTCTAACTGATTTTGTTAAAAGTCAGTTTCTCCCATTTTCAAGAACACACACACACACATTTGCACAATTTTAACAAACTTTAGGGAGACTCGGTTTCTTCTGAGGCACTTTGGGTGAACTACCGGTTGAGTTCTTTCCAAAGCGTAACCTGACCTCCAAATCCTTCGTTTCTAACCATTTTTCGTTAAGTTTGGGTTTAAAGTTAAACTAACGTGGCGACTCCGCTAAACATTGAAAGTGCCGTGTTTGATTCTCGAGGGAAATTTCTTCCTCGTTTTCCCGCGGGTATCTTACAGACGGTTCTCGGTTCATGAACCGCTGGTTCACGGTTCGCTAAATACTAAAACCATTTATGAACCGTTAACTCACGGTTCACAGTACGGTTTACGGTTCAACGGTTCACGGTATGGTTCACCGGTTCATCCAGTTCATTATTTTTTTCTTAAAAACAACATATTTTGAGGAGTTTTTAAGCAATTTTTGAAAAAGTTTGTTTTTTTTATATAATATTTTGATACATTATAAATTATTTTACTCTACATAAAAAAAAAAAATTGAATTACGTATTTTTTAAAGAATTTAGGGGTGTGATTGTGATGAAAATATTTTGGAAAACATAAGAGACGGTACCCTTATAATTTTATTAATACTAAGAAAATTTACGTAGAGGGAGACAAGCAACCTTACTTTTTCATAATTAAGGGTGGACATTGAGGAGTCTTACCTCAAAAAATTCTAAATTAATTTGAATTTATACAGTATGAACCGCCGGTACAAACCGACGGTTTGCACCGCCGGTTTTGAAAGCCAAACCGTCTATGAACTGTAAACCGCCGGTCCACGGTTCACCCGATTCAATGGTTCATCCGGTTCACGGTTTTCAACGGTTCAAAACCGCCGGTTCATCTGGTTCAAACGTGAACCGTGTGCATGTCTAACGGAGGGAGTACTTTCTAATTATTTTCTTAATTTTCCTTTTTTTTTTGGAAAGAAAATGCGATCAAAATTAAATTCAAGGTTGTTGGAGTTCATGCATTGACTTTTTGAGGAGGTAAGAGGTTTAAGACCTACCGTACATATTAAAGAGTTGGTTTTGGGGAAACTAGTTCCTCCATAAGTTATAAAAAGTCCATTTTTTAACCCTTAAACCATTAGCCTTAAACCCTAAAGGGCCTAAACCCTAAATCTTAAACCCTAAACCCTAAACCCTAAACTTTAACCCTTATAAAAACATGATTTTTTATAACTTGGAGAAACTAGTTTCCCCCAAAATTTTCTCCATATTAAAAGGGCGTAGGTCCCTAATAAGTGGGATAGAATTGCTCCATACCCACGTGATTTGTTAGTTCCTTCGAAGCAATATACTACTCCATTCGTCTCAGAAAAATAGTTTCATTTTGACATTTTATGGTTAAAAAAATAAATTTTGATCAAATATTAGTGTCAATTTACTGATCACAATGAAATTCTAAAAATTTTTATTGATTAATCACTTAATGATTTATCAATTACAAATATTACAATTTCACTAGAATGATTATATAGTCACCCATGGTTGGTCAAAGTTCATTTTTGTTGACCATAAAAAATCAAAATGAGACTATCTTTCTGGGACAGTGAGTATTATTTTACCTTCTATTAAAAACTACTTATCCTTTCTCAAATGGGGCAATGTCAAAAGTATGAAATGTTGATAAAAAAAAAAAGAAAAAAAAATTGTTTATGCTTTTTTTTTTTTTTTTTTACACAAAATTATCTACAACCGATAAAGTGTTGATACATATTTCTAGCATAATTAGCATTTACATGCGCAAATTTAACTACTTGCCTATCTACTTTGATAATATAAACCTGTTACAATTGGTTGACAAAAGAGTAATGTCTGAAATGATAGTTTCGAGGTTGATGTCCCGGTTTGTTGGATGTTTGATATAGTCTCGAGCTTGTGTCGAATCGTGAAGATGATGATGTCGGTGTAGTTGTTGCACTGCCCATTCTAGACATTTGCAAATAGCTAAGCATTCAGTTTGGAGAGGAGAATTTGTTCTACATGAGCTACTACCAGATGCTATTTTTCCTTTTCTTGGGTCCCATAGTTCCCAACCTAGGCCAGCCCAGCGACCATTTTTTTCCCATGATCCATCGGTAAATAGGATTTGAGATTCACTAGTGTTTGTGTTTTTGAGATATTTCTCGAGAGTCTTTCCATTCAGAGAATCAAGACTCACAGTGAGGTTTGGTTTTGGTTTCTTGAAGTGTTTCCATTAAGAGGCGGTTTTCTAGTGGAAGTTGGATGTTAGATTTTGTGAAGGTTTTGAGTGGCTAATGTTAGAGTGTTATCTATCAAGGAATTTGCAAAATTGAAGACTATCATTTTTGTTTTTCTAGATCTCCCAAAAAACTAGAAGAGTGAAGCAGATATCTTCAGAGGAAGGGGGTTTGTGATCCAAGAAGAGAACCAAGATAAGAGGGTTTGGTTTGAAAGAAAAAGTGCGGGGGATGAGAGAATTTTTACTAAGGATCGGTTCCAGATGATTTGAGAAAGATTACATGAGAGAAAAAGATGGGTTTCATTTTCCTCCGCCATACCACTTCGGTTGCATAGAGTAAGGTTTGTGCATTTTATGTGAGCAAGGGATTTGGGTGGGGAGAATGCGAGAGAGGGCTCGCCAGGCGAAAAAATTATTTTTTGGTACCAAGGGCAGTTTCCAAAGGGTTTTACAGGTCTTCTGCTCGTTTGTGATTGTTCTGTTAATAAGAAGTTGTTCTGTATCCTTGTGTTTTGATAGAGCTACAAAGTATCCAGTCTTTACCGAGTAGTCACCATTTTTCGATTGTGTCCATACAAGCCTATCATCTCCAGATCTTGGGATATGGATTGAGAGAATTGAATCGGTGATGTGGGGAGGGAAGAGTGTTTTTAGTAGAGGTGTTATCCATTGTTTTGTGGTATGATTGAAACAAGAAATTTATTGAATGATAAAAACAAAAACAATTAAAAATCTCAACAACACAATTATTTGTAATCTCTATATATTGAGATTACAAACAATCGTGTTGTCGGAAAAACTATACAATGATAATAAACAAACAAAAAAGGAAGAAAAAGAAATATTTTTGGGTGAATGAAGGATTGAAGGAGAAGAAGGAAGGAGAGGATGCAACCAGAGAGGAGTTGAGAACAGTTTTGGCGAATAACTTCACAGAGAAGAGGTTTTTGGTGAAATAATAAGAGGAGAAAAAAATTAAAATAAACATTTTTAAATTTAGTCATACGTTGTTAAAATAAATAAAAAATATATTTTTTAAACTTCCTTTAAATAATTATTCTTTCCTAAATTATTAAACACTCAATCATATTACGAAATGATGAACCTGTGTACATGGGATTTATGGGTGGTAAATTGTACTCGTCCGTAGCAACCAAAACGCATATCAACCGTACCAATTATAATTGGGATAAAGAAGTCGGTAGACCGAATTCTTGGTACGATTATATCGTACCATTTGTGTCTTGGTTGGTACACAATACACAACATTAACTTCGGTTAGTATATCATGTACCACGCGACTTTATTATATATATATATATACTCCCTCCGTCCCACCTCACTTGAGACCTTTGAGGTGGGCACAATAACTAAGGAAAAAGAATAAAATAAGGAAAATGTGTGGTAGAAAATGAAGAGAGATAATGAGTGGAGTTAATAGTAGGTTGGTTGAATGAATTGTGTGGTGGAAAATGAAGAGAGAGAATGAATGAGTGTGATAGATTGAATATAAAATTATAAAAAGATTACCATTTGGGAGAGTCTCAAGTGAAGTGGGACGGACTAAAATGGAAATAAGTCTCAAGTGAGGTGGGACGGATCAAAAATGGAGTATATATATATGTATATACTCCCTCTGTCCCACCCAAAATAGGATTTTGATAGCTTTTTTTATACTTTGACTATGTAATTTAAATAAGAAATAATTATTGTAATATAAATTTAAAAATTGTTATTGAGAGTATTATTAATTGTGATACAATAACAATTTTTAAATTTTTATTTAGATAATTATATCTTCTTCAAAAAAATTGGTCAAAGTAAAATCGAGTTTACCAAAATCCTATTTCGGATAGGACAGAGGGAGTATATATATATATCAAAAAAAAATTCTAACCTTAAGTTACTTTAGTACGCTCTAAAAAAACTGCTTTATTATGATCTTTTGGCTTTAGTGTTGTGGTCTTTATTAGCAAATTATGTTATTGTATTGTTTAGTTTTCAAGATTTTAGTAGTTCTATTTTTCTTTCGTTTCAAGACTTTATAATTTGTGTTTTGAACTCTATTTTTATGTTAAAGTGTGTTTTTTATAGTAGATAATAAAGTCTTAAAAAATAAATAAAGATACAAATGCAACTTTCTTATGTCTCAATTTACATTTGGTATAAGTCGAGTACAAACATTATCAATCGATTACAAACCGTACCAATAAACTTGGTATGCTGACTTTTATGGTTAGTACTGGTACATATTTTTGTCTACCAAATCATACTTGTTTGGTACACGGTGTAAGCAAAATACAATCAGTATACCTAGGCATGACCAAACGCGGGTCTGATGGTTACTGTTACGGTTGTCGCGACCCCGACCCCGCGGGCCGGGAACTCGTGAGCTGGACGTCGACTTAATAAATAAAACACCAAAATAGTGAAGATAAAAATTCCTCTTTATAACAAAAGATGTGATACACGGTTTTGAAAATCCATTCTTAACAACAATACTATACAACTAGTATAAGCTCCACAAGCTTACACCCAAAATACAAAATATTACAACTCTTAATGACGTCTGTTTGGTAATACTATCCCATAGGTTATACATTTAATAGCAATGTAAACCGAACAAAAACCTGCCCAAAAGTCACGAACACTCTCGACGTCCTTCTCGTGATCAGCGAGTCCTATCACTTTCCTCCTGGGGGGTTAAGGAAAACAAATTTGAAAAGAAAGCGGTGAGATAAATCTCAATAAGTCACTTATGCAGCTACATGACATGTTATTATGCAATACACAATAATAAGTTCCACATAGCACTTAGCACATAACAGTTAACAGATAGCAGCGGAAATAAACGAGTTACTAAGGATACTACGCCAAGGTTTCACCAAACGGATATAATAAAGAAATCCCTGCGCAGAACCAATCAATCAACCAATCAACCATAGTAGCATAACAGCTGAAGAGAAATCCCCGGTACCGGAACCATAAAACCAATAATAGTAACAAGGGAAAATGACACAAAGTCATAACCCAACACGAACTAGCTAGAATACTCACTCAAGGGAGCTAGCTCATCCCAACCAAGGCCATATGGAAGGGGAAAGGACCAATGGACAATATCATACTGGACTCGGCTCGTGTGCCATTATAATATTCCCCATTGCCTGACACGAACACAAGTACCAGCTGGACTTTCAAATAAACGCTAAGTAATAAATACTAGCTCGATAAACAATCAATGATTCCAAAGTAGGGAACCATGCCAAATAGTCATCATAAAGATAAGTTAAACCAAAAATACATCAAGAAGATGTTCCAAAATCCCAACTTAACACCTAATCAAATTCCACCACATATTTGATCACAAATGAACCGTTTCCAACACTAGAGTGTACCACGATGTTCATAAAGGTCGACTAGAATAGTACCCAAAACCTAGACCGAACCACGCTCTTAAATCACACAAAAAGAACAAGTATAATCTTTCAGCAACAACTGTGCGGCCGCCCATTACTGGTTGTGCGGTCGCCCAAGATGCCCTGCAACCATGACTAAAACCTTCCAGATAAGTGTGCGGCCGCACGCCCTATTTGGGCGGTCGCCCACTCCACTCGACTGGCCAAATTGCACTAAATTATACTCCCTTCGTTTCACCTTCTCAAAAGTACTACACATTAACCTTATAACATTCCCGTGAAACAAACCCAACTCATTATACTCAGTTAAACTCATTCCAAAACGTCCCTAGACAAGTATTTTCATAAACCAAAATCAAGAAATTAAAAAATTACTCACAAAGTTATAATTCACAACCAAATCAACATAGATCATACTAGATAGTAATTATGAGCAATAATATACAAAATAAGGGGAAAGTAACTTACCTGGAAAAATAGGAATTGAGACGGAACTTATTCTTACTTAGCTACAAACGATCCTAACGATGATCTGAGCATTTAATATAAAAGCAGTATTAAGAAAAGATGAATAAATGAAGACCAAAAGAAGGAAAATGGGACGAAGTTCTTACCTTTCTTTCAAACTCAAAGAATGCAGAGAAGAAGAGAAAATTGCTTTAAGGGTAAGAATGAAATGCCTGGGAGGAGAGGAGATATAATATCTAAACTCCCAAATTACGAATTGGTCACTCCCAGTTAAAACATTAACAAAAATCCCCAAAGTTCCAAAAATGACACCAAGACCCCTGAACTTATATTTATACTACTAACCCTAAAGTTTCAACTTACCAAAACTAACTCAAATAAATCATGAAAAGGATTAAATAAATAATAAACAAAAAGCCAGGGTTTCGGGTCGTGACATTCACTCCACCTTAAAAGAAAATTCGTCCCGAATTTTAGAAATACTTACTCGAATCAAAAAGCCACGGATATTTCCGTTCCATCTCTTCTCGAAGCTCCCACATTGATTCTTCGACATTGTGATTCCTTCAGAGTACTCTCACCAACGCTATGCTTTTATTCCTCAACTCTTGAGCTTTGGTATCAACTATCTGAACTGGTCGTTCCTCGTATGACATGTCAGGCTCTATATCATCAGGTACCCTCGGTAACACGTGAGATGAATCGTGCAAATACTTTCGAAGCATAGAAACATGGAAGACGTTATGCAACCGGTCTAGAGAAGATGGCAATGCAAGTCGATAAGCAAGAAGTCCTACTTTTCCCAAAATCTCGAACGGTCCGATATACCTCGGAGCCAATTTACCTTTCTTCCCAAACCTTCGAATACCCATTTTCGGAGATACTTTCAAGAACACAAAGTCTCCGGTCTAAAAATTAAGATCCCGTCTTCGGTGATCAGCATAGCTCTTCTGTCTACTCAGGGCTGTCTTCAGTCGATCCCTAATAATTATGACTTTCTCGACTGAATCCTAAATCAAATCAATACCCCATATCTTCACTTGCCCGATCTCATCCCAACAGATAGGTGATCTACATTTTCTTCCATACAAAACCTCATAAGGAGCCATCTCGATGCTAGCCTGATAACTGTTATTATAGGAAAATTCCACTAAAGGTAAATGCATATCCCAAGAATCAGAAAAGTCTACCGAACAAGCTCGTAACATATCTTCTAGAATCTGAATAGTCCTCTCGGATTGACCGTCAGTCTGAGGATGAAATGCCGTACTGAACCTCAAATCTGTACCCAAAGCTTTCTGTAACGCTTGCCAAAATCTGGAAGTAAATCTCGGATCTCGATCGGAAACAATACTAACCGGAACCCCATGTAATCTCACTATCTCATTAATATAAAGGGTCGCAAGCCTTTCCATTGAGTATCTAATATCAATCGGTAAGAAATGAGTAGACTTGGTCAATCTATCCATAATTACCCAAACACTATCATATCTCCTATGGGTACGAGGTAGTCCCATAACAAAGTCCATAGTCACATGTTCCCATTTCCACTCCGGAATCTCTAATGGCTGAAGTAGTCCTGCAGGTCACTGATGCTCAGCTTTGACCTGCTGACAAGTTATGTCACGACCCGAAAACCCGTCTCTATTTTCTAATAATAAATATTTAATTATTTATTTATTTCTTATTTAATTGTTTAAATTATTATTTAATTAATAATTATGTGTGCATTTATGTTTCATAATAAATTATGTCTAGCATTTTATTTGGGTCATTTGTGCTAGTGTAGTATTATTTGGTCTTAGTTGTTAGTAGGAAGTATTAGAGTTGTGTAGTTAGTAGAGGAGGGGGCCTAAGTGTAAGTTTTTAAAATCATTCTCCTACTCCCTCCCTACTCTTCCTTCTCCCTCACTCTCTTCCTCACCCTACTCCCTCTCTCCCAGCATACTCTCTCTCTCTCTCTTCCATGAAAGGTAAGTTTTTCTTCTCTCCCTTCTCTCTTCAATCTAGCTATCTTCCCCTCATTATCTCTTATTTCTCATTTTATGAAATGTGTTTAGATCGTCGATATGATCGCGTAGAACCAAAAATAATTGAATTCCGTCATCTTTGAGAAATTCCAAGTAAGTTGTTTTTCCCCCATTTTTAAACTAAAGTGTTCATTTCATGTTTATATAATGCTTTAGTTGATACATTTGATGTTTGATTGAGTTTGGGATTTGTTTGGAATTTATTTTGGGTTTTTGGTTTAAGATGGTGATTATTATGAATGTTGGTTTTAATCTTGGGTTGGGTTGATAGATGATGTTATTTTGGGTCCCTCTTAAGCTTAAATGTTGTTTGGGTGCCTTATTAAACCTGTTGGAAGTGTTGATTTTGGGTGTTGTGGAAATGGTATGAAAATGGCTTGAGAAATTGAAGAACCCAGCTGAAATCCCTTCCAGCTCGTCGACCGAGCGCCCGCCCGGGTTGGACCAGGCGCCCGCCCGCCTAGCCTTTTCCTGCGGCCAAACCTTCTGGGCAAATAAGCGCCCGCCTGCCCCTATACGTGCGCCCGCCCGCCCACCTGTTCTGGAATTTTGCCTTGGCTTGTTTAAGACTACGTGGCTTCCTAGTTTAAGTTTATTTACTCAAATTAACTTAAGTTAACATCGTGGAACACTTTATTAATTGGAATTGGTTCTTTTGAATAAATATGTTATGAAATTTGATTAAGTACCATTTTGGGAATGTGGGCCATCTTTGATGTGTTGTTTGGATTGGTTTACCTTTGTGGAGATTTATTTGGAATGGTTCCCTACTTTGGAATCAGTGGTTGTTTATTTAAGCTAGTGTTTATTACTTATCTTTTATTTGAAAGTCCAGCTGGTTATTGTGTATCGAGTCAGGCAATGGATAATACTATAATGGCACAAGCCAAGTCCACTATAGCATCGCCCATTGGTCCTTCTTCCTCATCCAGATTGGCCTTGGATGGGATGAGCTAGCTCCTTTTGTGAGTATTCTAGCTAGACGTTTTGGAGCATGACTTTGTGGCATGGCTCCCGCCCTTCGTGGCACGTTACTTTGTTATTGGTTCCGGTACCGGGGGTTTTTCTCTTCAAGCTTTCATGCTACTATGAAGATGTTGATTGTTGATTATTGAAGCTGCGCAGCGACCTTTATTTGGTTATATCAGTTGGGAAACCTTGGCTAATATCCTTTGTTACTTGTTTATTTCCGCTGCTATCTGTTAGTTGATAAATGCTATGTGCTAAGTGATATTTATTATTGTTTATTGCTTATTGCATCATAGCATGTCATGTAGTTGCATTAGTAACTTATTGAGATTTATCTCACCCCTTTTTCTTTTATCTTTGTTTTTCCTTAACCCCCCCCCCAGGAGGAAAGGATTAGACTCGCTGATCACGAGGAGGACGTCGCGAGGGCTGAGCTATTGGGGCAGATTGTTATTGGTGGGTTTACATTACATAAATGTGTAACCTTTTTGGGAATAGTTGTACCAAAACTTGACGTCATTAGAATTTGTATATTTTATTATTTTGGGTGTAAGCTTATGGAGCTTACACTAGTTTATATTTTGTTGTTCAAGTTGGATTTCAAAACTTGGTGTTATCATCTTTGGTATAAAAGGAAATTTTTATCTTCATTATTTTAGAGTTTATTGTTAGAGTCGACGTCCAGCTCGCGTACTCTGGGCCCGCGGGGTCGGGGTCGCGACAGTTGGTATCAGAGCTATGGTTTAGCTCTAAGTATAAGTCTAGGTGGACTAGTATGACCTAGTAGGGTAGTTGTGTTCGGAGTGAGTAACGGTTGATGTTTTATGCAGGTAATTATTCACAATGGCTAGAAGAAGAACGGGTGAAGGTTCTAGTGGGGCTCAAAATCAGAATGATCTTCGGGAAGAGAACCGTGCTATGTTCCAAGGCATGTTTGAGGTAGCCATGAAGGCAATTCATGACCAAGGACCGAGAGTAGAGCAAGCACCACCACCCCGATATGGTTTGGAGCAATTCTTGAAATTGAAACCGGCAGAGTTCGATGGTGAGCCCGATGTGAAGAAGGCCGAACTATGGGTTGAGTCTATGGAGAAAATTTATGATGTGTTTGGGTGCACGGACGAGGATAGGGTCCGGTTTGCGGCTTATAAATTGGTTGGGGCCGCCGAGCATTGGTGGAAAGGAGTTAAGGCGAGTTGGGATGATACCCGTACAGTGTATGCATGTGAGTTGTTTGTGCGGAAGTTCAAAGAGCATTTCATTCCGGTAGTAGATCAAAACCGAAAGGAGATCGAGCTTCTCAACTTGGAGCAAGGTTTGTTGTCTATAGCTCAGTACTCGGCTAAGTTCACAGAATTAGCCCGGTATTGTGACTATCTTGTGAGGACTGAGGAGCAGAAATCTATGAGATTCATCCGGGGTTTGAAGACTTCTATCCGGACTCAGCTTATAGCCCAGCGGATTCAAACTTATCAGGATGCGGTGGATCGAGCCTACTTGATCAAGCAAGATATAGGTGAGCACAAGAAGAAGGTTGAGGTGACTAACACTAGCAAACAGGGAGGGCAGAGCAAGCCACAAACCCGTTCAGATAACCGAGGTAATTTTGGGGGACAATCTCAGTTCCGAGGGCAACCAATCCCAAGGAACCCGGGCACTACTTCCGGGAACCAAGGGGACCATCATAGGAGACTTTGTTCCTATTGCCAAAAGGAAGGCCATTCAGAGGACCGGTGTTGGAAAAACGGGGGAAATGTATTAACTGTGGGCAGTTGGGGAATTTTGTGAAGGATTGCCCGAGATTCAGAGGTCAACCGACTGGGGTAGGAGCTGGTGCTTCACAGGGTCAGAAAAGAGATGCTGCGGGGAAGCCCAAGGTCCAAGGAAGGGTATTTGCCATGAATCAACAACAAGCTACCGATGATCCTTCTGTTATTGGAGGTATTGTTTCTGTGTTTAATGTGAGCGCTCGTGCGTTAGTAGATCCAGGATCATCGCATTCTTACATATCTGTGCAATTTGCTTCCTTGCTAAATGCTGCATTTGAGTCTTTACCTTATGTGCTAGAGGTGTCGACCCCTATAGGAGAATGTTTGGTGACTGATAAAGTCTTTCGTGCTTGTGATGTGCTTATATGTGGTCGTGTCTTGTGTGCGGACTTGGTAGTCCTTCCGATTCAAGACTTTGATGTTATTTTGGGTATGGATTGGTTGAGCAAGTTTCATGCTTCTGTTGATTGTCGTAGGAAAGTTGTTACTTTTTCTATTCCCAATATGCCTAAATTTGTTTTCGAGGCTATGCCTTTGGGTAGAAATATTCGTATCATTTCTTATGTGAAAGCTAGGAGATTGTTGCATCGTGGTTGTGAGGGGTACTTGGCTAGTGTGCTTGATACTAGGAAAGAATCCCCTAGTTTGGAGAGTGTTCGGGTAGTTAGAGAATTTCCCAATGTTTTCTCTTCTGAATATGATATGCCTACAGATCGTGAAATAGAGTTTTCTATAGACCTTTTGCCGGGTACAGCTCCGATTTCAAAGGCACCGTATAGGTTGGCTCCCGCAGAGTTTAAGGAACTAAAGGTTCAGTTGCAAGAGTTGCTTGATCGAGGGTTTATCCGCCCTAGTGTTTCCCCGTGGGGAGCACTGGTTTTGTTTGTGCGGAAGAAAGACGGTTCTCTGAGATTGTGTATTGATTACCGAAAGTTGAATCAGGTTACAGTGAAAAACAAGTATCCTCTACCTCACATTGATGATTTATTTGATCAGCTTCAAGGGTCCGTGGTGTTTTCTAAACTTGATTTGAGGAGTGGGTACCATCAGTTGAAGATTCGATCGGAGGATATTTCGAAGACTGCTTTTCGCACCCGCTATGGTCATTACGAGTTCTTGGTTATGCCGTTTGGGTTGACTAACGTGCCTGCCGTTAGGGGTGTGCACGGTTCGGTTTGGTTCGGTTTTAGGCCAAAACCGACACCGAACCGAAGAATATCGGTTTTAGGTGTTTTGGAACCGATAAGGTTCGGTTTATTAATGGTTCGGTGTATTCGGTTTCGGTTTGATATCAGTTTGGTTCGGTTTCATTTGCGATCACAAAATCTGGAATGGATGGTTCATGAAAAAGTATCTACGTATTTTTTCTTCAACATTTTAGTGTATAATATGAGTAGAAGAACATTTTAACATTAAATTAGCTATAAACATAGTTACAAAATAAGCTTGGACAGTAAAAACATGGGACACATTTACTTGAAAAACATTTGAACACCAACTTTTTCTTGGAAATTTGAGAAAAATTTGAGACAAGAAAAACACAGCATTAAATTTAGTGTGCACAGCAAGTCTGTAAGTTACAAATTCGCCTAAAACGTTATATTGACAATATATGTCAATCCTCAACACTAAAGCTTCATGTATACTACCCTTATCGGCTCGGTTCGGTTTTATAACGGTGTGAATATTTCCAAAACCAAAACCGAACTGATATATTTGGTTTTTGATTTTTCATAAACCGTCCCGAACCAATAAGTTATTGGTTTGGTTTTTCGGTCTCGGTTTTTCGGTTTTTTTTTGTGTTAACGGTTTTTTCGGTTTTTCTGCTCACCCCTACCTGCCGTATTTATGGATTTGATGAACCGGGTCTTCCATCCTAATCTTGATTCGTTCGTGGTGGTCTTCATCGACGACATTCTTGTCTATTCTAAATCTCGAGAGGAGCACGAGCAACACTTGAGGACAGTTTTATCCATTCTTGCGAGGGAGCAGTTGTTTGCGAAGTTTAGTAAATGCGAATTTTGGCTCGAGAAGGTTTCATTTATGGGTCATGTTATTTCTAGAGATGGGATTTCTGTGGATCCTTCAAAGATAGAAACCATAGTGGATTGGAAGAGACCCGAGACAGTGACCGAGATCAGAAGTTTTCTGGGTTTAGCCGGGTATTACAGAAGGTTTATAGAAGGGTTTTCGAGGATTGCTACTCCGATGACTCAGTTGACCCGGAAGGATGTACCGTTTGTGAGGAGTGAAAAGTGTCAAAGTAGCTTTGATGAATTAAAGAAGAGATTAACTACGGCTCCTATTCTTGCGTTACCAAATGGAAATGACGATTTAGTAATTTACAGTGATGCTTCGAAAGAGGGTTTGGGTTGTGTTTTGATGCCGAATGGGAAAGTAATTGCGTATGCTTCGAGGAAGTTGACCCCTAGTGAACAGAATTACCCTACTCATGATATGGAGTTGGCTGCGATAGTCTTTGCGTTGCATAAGTGGAAGCATTACCTATATGGAGCGAAGTTTGAGATTTTTACCGATCACAAGAGTTTGAAATACCTCTTCTCTCAAAAGGAATTGAATAACCGTCAGCGTAGGTGGATGGAGCTTTTAAAAGATTATGATTACACCATTTCGTACCATCCGGGCAAAGCAAATGTTGTAGCTGATGCGATCAGTCTAAAGTCTTATGTGGCATCAATGATGATTCGTGAATGGAAATTGCTAGAGGATGCTCGAGATTGGCGTCCCCAAGAGTCGAAGCGTGGAGTTATTTTTGCGAACCTTAATGTATTTCCCACATTAATTCAACAAATAAAGGATACTCAGAAGGATGACCCAGAGTTGAAGAAGATTATGGATAATGCTCGGGATAGACAGTATGTGGACTTCCAGCTTGACTCCGAGGGAGTGTTGACTTACCGTAGCAGATTGTGTGTGCCGAATATCGGTGGGGTTAAACAACGAGTTCTTGATGAGGGTCACAAATCCCGGTATACCATTCATACAGAGAGTACGAAGATGTATCAGGATTTAAAACAACAATTTTGGTGGATTAACATGAAGAGGGAAATTGCAGATTATGTATCGAAGTGTTTGACCTGTCAACAAGTTAAAGCAGAGCATCAGAGACCCGCAGGTCTACTTCAGCCTCTTTGGGTACCGATTTGAGGTTTAGCACCGCATTTCATCCTCAGACTGAAGGTCAGTCTGAAAGAACCATTCAAATTCTCGAGGATATGTTACGGGCTTGCACAGTTGACTTTCCAGATTCGTGGGAGACACACCTACCGCTTGCAGAGTTCGCCTACAATAATAGTCATCAGTCGAGTATACAGATGGCACTGTATGAGGCTTTGTATGGGAGGAAATGTCGGTCGCCTATTTGTTGGGACGAGGTTGGGGAAGCAAAACTTTGGGGTGTTGACATGGTTCAAGACTCGGTGGAAAAGGTTAAAATTATTCGGGATCGATTGAAAACAGCCCAGAGTCGACAGAAGAGCTATGCCGACCATCGAAGACGAGATCTTAGTTTTCAGACCGGAGACTTCGTGTTCTTGAAGGTGTCTCCGAAGGTTGGTATCCGAAGGTTCGGGAAGAAGGGTAAATTAGCTCCGAGGTTTGTTGGACCGTTTGAGATTTTGGGGAAAGTGGGACTTCTAGCTTACCGGCTTGCGTTACCATCTTCTTTGGACCGGTTGCATAATGTTTTTCACGTTTCTATGCTTCGGAAGTGTGTTCATGATCCATCTCACGTTTCACCGAGGGTACCGGAGGATATAGAGCCTGATATGACCTACGAGGAACAACCGGTTCGGATTCTTGAAGCCAAAGTCCAAGAGTTGAGAAGCAAAAGCATTCCGTTGGTTAGAGTTCTTTGGAGGAATCACAATGTTGAGGAATCGACTTGGGAGCTTCGAGAGGAGATGGAGCGTAAATATCCGTGGCTTTTTAATTCGGGTAAGTCTCGTTAAAATTCGGGTCGAATTTTCTTTAAGGGGGAGTGAATGTCACGACCCGAAAACCCGTCTCTATTTTCTAATAATAAATATTTATTTATTTATTTATTTCTTATTTAATTGTTTAAATTATTATTTAATTAATAATTATGTGTGCATTTATGTTTCATAATAAATTATGTCTAGCATTTTATTTGGGTCATTTGTGCTAGTGTAGTATTATTTGGTCTTAGTTGTTAGTAGGAAGTATTAGAGTTGTGTAGTTAGTAGAGGAGGGGGCCTAAGTGTAAGTTTTTAAAATCATTCTCCTACTCCCTCCCTACTCTTCCTTCTCCCTCACTCTCTTCCTCACCCTACTCCCTCTCTCCCAGCATACTCTCTCTCTCTCTCTTCCATGAAAGGTAAGTTTTTCTTCTCTCCCTTCTCTCTTCAATCTAGCTATCTTCCCCTCATTATCTCTTATTTCTCATTTTATGAAATGTGTTTAGATCGTCGATATGATCGCGTAGAACCAAAAATAATTGAATTCCGTCATCTTTGAGAAATTCCAAGTAAGTTGTTTTTCCCCCATTTTTAAACTAAAGTGTTCATTTCATGTTTATATAATGCTTTAGTTGATACATTTGATGTTTGATTGAGTTTGGGATTTGTTTGGAATTTATTTTGGGTTTTTGGTTTAAGATGGTGATTATTATGAATGTTGGTTTTAATCTTGGGTTGGGTTGATAGATGATGTTATTTTGGGTCCCTCTTAAGCTTAAATGTTGTTTGGGTGCCTTATTAAACCTGTTGGAAGTGTTGATTTTGGGTGTTGTGGAAATGGTATGAAAATGGCTTGAGAAATTGAAGAACCCAGCTGAAATCCCTTCCAGCTCGTCGACCGAGCGCCCGCCCGGGTTGGACCAGGCGCCCGCCCGCCAAGCCTTTTCCTGCGGCCAAACCTTCTGGGCAAATAAGCGCCCGCCTGCCCCTATGCGCGCGCCCGCCCGCCCGCCTGTTCTGGAATTTTGCCTTTGCTTGTTTAAGACTACGTGGCTTCCTAGTTTAAGTTTATTTACTCAAATTAACTTAAGTTAACATCGTGGAACACTTTATTAATTGGAATTGGTTCTTTCGAATAAATATGTTATGAAATTTGATTAAGTACCGTTTTGGGAATGTGGGCCATCTTTGATGTGTTGTTTGGATTGGTTTACCTTTGTGGTGATTTATTTGGAATGGTTCCCTACTTTGGAATCAGTGGTTGTTTATTTAAGCTAGTGTTTATTACTTAGCTTTCATTTGAAAGTCCAGCTGGTTATTGTGTATCGAGTCAGGTAATGGATAATACTATAAAGGCACAAGCCAAGTCCACTATAGCATCGCCCATTGGTCGTTCTTCCTCATCCAGATTGGCCTTGGATGGGATGAGCTAGCTCCTTTTGTGAGTATTCTAGCTAGACGTTTTGGAGCATGACTTTGTGGCATGGCTCCCGCCCTTCGTGGCACGTTACTTTGTTATTGGTTCCGGTACCGGGGGTTTTTCTCTTCAAGCTTTCATGCTACTATGAAGATGTTGATCGTTGATTATTGAAGCTGCGCAGCGACCTTTATTTGGTTATATCAGTTGGGAAACCTTGGCTAATATCCTTTGTTACTTGTTTATTTCCGCTGCTATCTGTTAGTTGATAAATGCTATGTGCTAAGTGATATTTATTATTGTTTATTGCTTATTGCATCATAACATGTCATGTAGTTGCATTAGTAACTTATTGAGATTTATCTCACCCCCTTTTCTTTTATCTTTGTTTTTCCTTAACCCTCCCTCAGGAGGAAAGGATTAGACTCGCTGATCATGAGGAGGACGTTGCGAGGGCTGAGCTTTTGGGGAAGATTGTTATTGGTGGGTTTACATTACATAAATGTGTAACCTTTTTGGGAATAGTTGTACCAAAACTTGACGTCATTAGAATTTGTATATTTTATTATTTTGGGTGTAAGCATATGGAGCTTACACTAGTTTATATTTTGTTGTTCAAGTTGGATTTCAAAACTTGGTGTTATCATCTTTGGTATAAAAGGAAATTTTTATCTTCATTATTTTAGAGTTTATTGTTAGAGTCGACGTCCAGCTTGCGTACTCCGGGCCCGAGGGGTCGGGGTCGCGACAAGTTAAACACTTTGATACATACTCAGCTATTTCTCTCTTCATGTTGTTCCACCAGAAATGTTGCTTCAAATCTTGATACATATTCGTACTCCCAGGATGAATAGTGTATCTCGATTTATGGCCCTCATCTAAACTTGTCGCTTTATCCCATCGACATCAGGTATACACAAACGTCCACGAAAAGTCAACACTCCATTCGAACTGATAGAAAAATCCTCAAAGTTCTTCTCATTCATTTTACCCATTATTTTCACTAATTCCGGATCTTCTTTCTGAGCTTCCTTTTGTTGGGTTTCGAAGTAACATGCGCAGCGGAAGATAGCATTTAAAAATTTAATGAAACCCAAAGCCCATAGATCCATTCATATGATTAGATCAAATACTTGCAATATGAATACTGGAAAAACTAACCCTTGATGCCTTTGATTTTGCAACCTTGAATTTGATGGAGGCTTGAAACCTTGATCACGAACATAGTAAGAATCACGAACCTTGAAGATGATAAGTTTCACCCTCTAGCGGTATCCACACCATGAACGAATATCAAGAACACTTGATCTTGGTTGCTAGACCAAAATTGTGAAACACGTTTTCACAATTAATATGAACTATATGGAATTTTATTTGTGTATTATTTTGTTCTTCAATCTAGGATGTCTTAGAACAAAATAAAACCTCTCTCAAACTCTTTGAGATTTTCACAAAAGCCTTGGATTTGATTCTGGCCGAATTTTGTTGTTTATATACAAGTTAGACCTATTCCAAATAGGAAACTTGTGTCTAAACCAGTCCCGACATGGTGTGCGGCCGCCCAAAACAACCTGTGCGGCCGCACATCTATCTGGAAGGTTCTGGTAATTTTTGAGCCAAGTTGTGCGGCCGCCCAAACCCTTTTGTGCGGTCGCACACCTGCCCAAGATTTCCCTAATTTCCAAATTCCTCCAAAGTCCTTCGACTCAATATTCCGATATAGTCATTATTTAAGATTCGTTCTATTGTGTGTGACCCTCTAGGATTATACTAAGTTGGCAATGGTTTCAAACATGAAACCATAAGATATGATTAGGTTCTAGCAAACCGTCATACCTACCCAAATAGTATAACTAGATACAAGTTCGCATTCCTTTAGAACATGTCATAATCCCTTTGTCCACGATGTCATTGAACACAAGTCATGTCAATAAGTCAACTTGTATTGTTCAATACTTTCTCGATTCCGAATATGTTGATAATCCAAATGACATTGATCCAATAAATCCATTTGAGTTTGGCCAAACATTTCATCAACATCATTCCTTCGAGGGGCCCAAGCTTGACATCTCTCCGAAGAGGGACAAATCCATTTAGCTTATTATTCTTCCCTACGTGAATCCGATTATGCCAATCATACCCATTATAACTACCGTGTTAAGGCAGCGTTTGAATATGTCAAACATAATCTTCATCAAGTGGAAGACTATAATAACTTCATGTCTAAGGATTCAAATGACATAACTAATATGAGATTTATATATGACATCGACCATGACATAAATCTCATACCGCGGGTCATGTCCAGTACCTTGTTCTAAACAAGTACCCATAAATCTAACATGATCATCCCATGATCATTTAGCCTTTATACTAATGCTTAACAAGCTATAGGGACGGAGATTATTATAAGCAAACACGAGCCATAATAATAATCTTATTATCTCTTTATCATTATGAATAAAATGATAACTTATACAACGTTTAACAAACGTGCCTAGGGCACCAACACCAACACCTTTATCCTCTGAATTAGGGTTGGAGATACCCTAATGTTCACAAACATAGCCCCGTGTCTCGATTCCCAAGGACACCAATCCCGAACATCCTCTAACATCTTCCACTCTCGAACCATCATCGAAGCCATATATGATTTTCTGCTAATCGCATCAGCTACTACATTTGCCTTTCCTGGATGATAAGAAATCGTACAATCGTAGTCCTTAAGCAGTTCCATCCATCTGCGTTGTCAGTTATTCAGTTCCTTCTGAGAGAAAAGATACTTCAAACTTTTATGGTCCGTAAAGATCTCGAATTTTTGCCCCGTAAAGGTAATGCTTCCACTTATGAAGAGCAAATACAATAGCTGCCAATTCCATGTCGTGCGTAGGATAATTCTGTTCACTCGAACTCAACTTCCTCGAAGCATATGCGATAACTTTCCCATTCTGCATTAAGACACAACCCAAGCCTTCCTTCGATGCATCACTATAAATCACTAAGTCATCGTTCCCATTAGGCAAAGCTAATATAGGTGCAGTAGTCAACCTCTTCTTCAACTCTTCAAAACTGTTGTTACACTTGTCGATCCACTCAAATGGAACATTCTTTCGGGTCAACTGAGTCATCGGTGTAGCAATCCGTGAAAACCCTTCTATAAACCTCCTGTAATACCCTGCTAACCCAGAAAACTCCTGACCTTAGTTATTGTTTCTGGTCGCTTCCAATCAACTATCGCCTCAATCTTCGAAGGATCTACCGAAACTCCTTTATTAGAAATAACATGTCCCAGAAAAGAAATTTCCTCGAGCCAAAATTCACACTTACTAAACTTCGCGAATAGCTGTTCTTTTGCAAGTACTGTCAAAATTGTCCTCAGATGTTGCTCGTGCTCCTCTCGAGATTTAGAATAGACAAGTATATCATCAATGAATACCACTATGAACGTATCAAGATAAGGATGGAAAATCCTATTCATCATGTCCATAAACACAGCTGGTGCATTAGTCAACCCAAACGGCATAACTAAGAATTCATAGTGACCATACCGGGTGCGAAAAGCAGTCTTCGGAATGTCTTCCGATCGAATTTTTAACTGATGGTATCCACTCCTCAAATCAAGTTTAGAAAATACCACTGACCCCTGAAGTTGATCGAATAAATCATCAATATGTGGTAGAGGATATTTGTTCTTCACCGTTACCTGATTCAACTTCCTGTAATCAATACATAACCTCAACGAACCGTCTTTCTTCCTTACAAACAAAACCGGTGCTCCCCACGGTGAAACACTAGGTCGTATAAATCCTCTATCTAACAACTCCTGTAACTGAACCTTAAGTTCCTTCAACTCAGCTGGAGCCATTCTATAAGGTGCTTTCGCGATCGGATCTGTACCTTGTAATAAATCCACACAGAACTCTATCTCTCTATCGGGTGGCATATCATACTCTGAAGAGAAAACATCAGGAAATTCTCTAACTACCCGAACACTTTCTAACCCCGGTGATTCTTTCTTGGTATCTAGCACACTAGCCAAATAACCCTCACAACCACGATGCAACAATTTCCTAGCTTTCACATAAGAAATTATACGAATATTTCTACCCAAAGGAATAGCCTCAAAAACAAACTTAGGCATATCAGGAATAGAAAAAGTAACGACCTTCTTACGACAATCAACTGAAGCATGATATTTGATCAGCCAATCCATACCCAAAATGATGTCAAAGTCTTGTATCGGAAGAACTACTAAATCCGCACATAAGACATGACCACAAATAAACACATCACATGCACGAAACACCAGATCAGTCACCAAATACTCTCCCATAGGAGTTGACACCTCTAACACATTAGGTAAGGACTCAGATGAAGCATTTAGCAAAGAAGCAAAGTGCACAGATATATATATGAATGCGATGATTCTGGATCTACTAGTGCACGAGCGCTCACACTATACACAGAAATAATACCTCCTATCACTGACGGATCATCAGTAGCCTGCTGTTGGTTCATAGCAAAAACTCTTCCTTGAACCTTAGGCTTCCCTGTTGCATCTCTCTTCTGGCCTTATGAAGTACCAGCTCCTGTTCCCGATGGTTGATTTTTGAATCTCGGACAATCTTTCATAAAGTGTCCCATATGACCACAATTAGTACATTTACCCTTCTTCTTCCAACATCTATCCTCAGAATGTCCTTTCCTCTCGAATTTTTGCCCCGTAAAGGTAATGCTTCCACTTATGAAGAGCAAATACAATAGCTGCCAATTCCATGTCGTGCGTAGGATAATTCTGTTCACTCGGACTCAACTTCCTCGAAGCATATGCGATAACTTTCCCATTCTGCATTAAGACACAACCCAAGCCTTCCTTCGATGCATCACTATAAATCACTAAGTCATCTTTCCCATTAGGCAAAGCTAATATAGGTGCAGTAGTCAACCTCTTCTTCAACTCTTCAAAACTGTTGTTACACTTCTCGATCCACTCAAATGGAACATTCTTTCGGGTCAACTGATTCATCGGTGTAGCAATCTGTGAAAACCCTTCTATAAACCTCCTGTAATACCCTGCTAACCCAGAAAACTCCTGACCTTAGTTACTGTTTCTGGTCGCTTCCAATCAACTATCGCCTCAATCTTCGAAGGATCTACCGAAACTCCTTTATTAGAAATAACATGTCCCAGAAAAGAAATTTCCTCGAGCCAAAATTCACACTTACTAAACTTCGCGAATAGCTGTTCTTTTGCAAGTACTGTCAAAATTGTCCTCAGATGTTGCTCGTGCTCCTCTCGAGATTTAGAATAGACAAGTATATCAGCAATGAATACCACTATGAACGTATCAAGATAAGGATGGAAAATCCTGTTCATCATGTCCATAAACACAGCTGGTGCATTAGTCAACCCAAACGGCATAACTAAGAATTCATAGTGACCATACCGGGTGCGAAAAGCAGTCTTCGGAATGTCTTCCGATCGAATTTTTAACTGATGGTATCCACTCCTCAAATCAAGTTTAGAAAATACCACTGACCCCTGAAGTTGATCGAATAAATCATCAATATGTGGTAGAGGATATTTGTTCTTCACCGTTACCTGATTCAACTTCCTGTAATCAATACATAACCTCAACGAACCGTCTTTCTTCCTTACAAACAAAACCGGTGCTCCCCACGGTGAAACACTAGGTCATATAAATCCTCTATCGAACAACTCCTGTAACTGAACCTTAAGTTCCTTCAACTCTGCTGGAGCCATTCTATAAGGTGCTTTCGAGATCGGATCTGTACCTTGTAATAAATCCACACAGAACTCTATCTCTCTATCGGGTGGCATATCGTACTCTGAAGAGAAAACATCAGGAAATTCTCTAACTACCCGAACACTTTCTAACCCCAGTGATTCTTTCTTAGTATCTAGCACACTGGCCAAATAACCCTCACAACCACGATGCAACAATTTCCTAGCTTTCACATAAGAAATTATACGAATATTTCTACCCAAAGGAATAGCCTCAAAAACAAACTTAGGCATATCAGGAATAGAAAAAGTAACGACCTTCTTACGACAATCAACTGAAGCATGATATTTGATCAGCCAATCCATACCCAAAATGATGTCAAAGTCTTGTATCGGAAGAACTACTAAATTCGCACATAAGACATGACCACAAATAAACACATCACATGCCCGAAACACCTGATCAGTCACCAAATACTCTCCCATAGGAGTTGACACCTCTAACACATAAGGTAAGGACTCAGATGAAGCATTTAGCAAAGAAGCAAAGTGCACAGATATATATGAATGCGATGATTCTGGATCTACTAGTGCACGAGCGCTCACACTATACACAGAAATAATACCTCCTATCACTGACGGATCATCAGTAGCCTGCTGTTGGTTCATAGCAAAAACTCTTCCTTGAACCTTAGGCTTCCCTGTTACATCTCTCTTCTGGCCTTGTGAAGTACCAGCTCCTGTTCGCGATGGTTGATTTTTGAATCTCGGACAATCTTTCATAAAGTGTCCCATATGACCACAATTAGTACATTTACCCTTCTTCTTCCAACATCTATCCTCAGAATGTCCTTTCCTCTGACAGTAAGTACATAGTCTTCTATTCTGATTCCCTTGGTTCCCCGAAGTAGTGCCTGGATTCCTTAGTATTGGTTGTAGGGATGGCCGAACCGGACCGGAACCGCAAAACCAGACCGGAACCGGACCGGAAAAGCCCGAAACCGGAGAAAACTGGGGAGTAAACCGGAACCGGAGTAACCGGAACCGTAAGTTATCCGGGCCGGTTCAGGTTCACATAAATGGCGAACCGGACCGGAACCGGAACCAGAAATCCCTTGTTTTTCAATAATTTTAAAGAGGGGACCGGAACCGGACCAGAAACCGTACCGGAACCGGATTGTGCCAAACCGGAACCGGAACCGGGGTAAGCGCGGGCCGGTTAAGGGTTACCCATATGCCGAATCAGAACCGGGCCCGGAACCGGTTTTGGCCATCCCTAATTGGTTGCCCTCTGAATTGTGACTGTCCTCCTGAATTTCCTCGGTTATCCAAATGTTGTTGTGGTTGTAATCTGATCTGACCTCCTTGTCTACCCGTGTTAATTACCCTGTCTTTCTCTTATGCTCTCCGATGTCTTGTTCTACCAAGTAGGCACGATCTACAACATCCTGATAAATCTGAATTCTCTGAGCGATTAGCAAAGTTCTGATAGTTGTCCTCAAACCTCTTATGAACCTCATCGCCTTCTGCTCTTCTGGTGTTAGAAGATAGCTACAATACCTAGCTAATTCTGTGAACTTAGCCGAATATTGAGCTACTGTCAAAAAGTTCTGCTCCAAGTTTAAGAACTCAATCTCTTTCCTGTTCTGATCAACTAAAGGAATAAAGTGCTCTCTGAATTTCCTTACAAACAGTTCCCAGGTATACGGTACGTGAGTCTCATCCCAACTTGTCTTAACAGCATTCCACCAGTGTTCTGCAGCTCCAACCATCTTATAGGCTGCAAACCTTACTCTGTCATCCCCCGTGCAACCGAACACACTAAAGATTTTCTCCATTGCCTCTATCCACAATTCTGCCTTTTTCTCATTCGGCTCTCCATTGTATTCAATTGGTTTCAATTTCAGAAATTGCTCTAACCCATGCCTTGGTGGTGGTGCTTGTTCCTCTCTCAGCCTCTGGTCATGTATAGCTATCAAAGCCGCTTCGAACATGCCTTGATACATCATACGGGCTTCTTCCCGTGTTTCCTCCTGATTTGAAGAATTGATATGACCTTCTCCACTCCTTGTTTCAACCATTTTTATATAAATACCTGCATAAAACACTCATCGTTACTCACTCTGAACACAACTACCCTCTTAGGTCATTCTAGTCCACATATAACTTATACTTAGAGCTAAACCATAGCTCTGATACCAACTGTCGCGACCCCGACCCCGCGGGCCGGGAACTCGCGAGCTGGACGTCGACTTAATAAATAAAACACCAAAATAGTGAAGATAAAAATTCCTCTTTATAACAAAAGATGTGATACACGGTTTTGGAAATCCATTCTTAACAACAATATTATACAACTAGTATAAGCTCCACAAACTTACACCCAAAATACAAAATATTACAAATCTTAATGACGTCTGTTTGGTAATACTATCCCATAGGTTATACATTTAATAGCAATGTAAACCGAACAACAACCTGCCCAAAAGTCACGAACACTCTCGACGTCCTTCTCGTGATCAGCGAGTCCTATCACTTTCCTCCTGGGGGGTTAAGGAAAACAAATTTGAAAAGAAAGGGAGTGAGATAAATCTCAATAAGTCACTTATGCAGCTACATGACATGTTATTATGAAATACACAATAATAAGTTCCACATAGCACTTAGCACATAACAGCTAACAGATAGCAGCGGAAATAAACAAGTTAAGAAGGATACTAAGCCAAGGTTTCACCAAACGGATATAATAAATAAATCCCTGCGTAGAACCAATCAATCAACCAATCAACCATAGTAGCATAACAGCTGAAGAGAAATCCCCGGTACCGGAACCATGAAACCAATAATAGTAACATGGGAAAATGACACAAAGTCATAACCCAAAACGAACTAGCTAGAATACTCACTCAAGGGAGCTAGCTCATCCCAACCAAGGCCATATGGAAGGGGAAAGAAGGACCAATGGACAATATCATACTGGACTCGGCTCGTGTGCCATTATAATATTCCCCATTGCCTGACACGAACACAAGTACCAGCTGGACTTTCAAATAAACGCTAAGTAATAAATACTAGCTCGATAAATAATCAATGATTCCAAAGTAGGGAACCATGCCAAATAGTCATCATAAAGATAAGTCAAACCAAAAATACATCAAGAAGATGTTCCAAAATCCCAACTTAACACCTAATCAAATTCCACCACATATTTGATCACAAAGGAACCATCTCTAACACTAGAGTGTACCACGATGTTCATAAAGGTCGACTAGAATAGTACCCAAAACCTAGACCGAACCACACTCTTAAATCACACAAAAAGAACAAGTATAATCTTTCAGCAACAACTGTGCGGCCGCCCATTACTGGTTGTACGGTCGCCCAAGATGCCTTGCAACCATGACTAAAACCTTCCAGATATGTGTGCGGCCGCCCTATTTGGGTGGTCGCCCACTCCACTCGACTGGCCAAATTGCACTAAATTATACTCCCTTCGTTTCACCGTCTCAAAAGTACTACACATTAACCTTATAACATTCTCGTGGAACAAACCCAACTCATTATACTCAGTTAAACTCATTCCAAAACGTCCCAAGACAAGTATTTCCATAAACCAAAATCAAGAAATTCAAAAATTACTCACAAAGTTATAATTCACAACCAAATCAACATATATCATACTAGATAGTAATTATGAGTAATAATATACAAAATAAGGGGAAAGTAACTTACTTGGAAAAATACGAATTGAGACGGAACTTATTCTTACTTAGCTACAAACGATCCTAACGATGATCTGAGCATTTAATATAAAAGGAGTATTAAAAAAATATGAATAAATGAAGACCAAAAGAAGGAAAATGAGACGGAGTTCTTACCTTTCTTTCAAACTCAAAGAATGCAGAGAAGAAGAGAAAATTGCTTTAAGGGTAAGAATGAAATGCCTGGGAGGAGAGGAGATATAATATCTAAACTCCCAAATTACGAATTGGTCACTCCCAGTTAAAACATTAACAAAAATCCCTAAAGTTCCAAAAATGACACCAAGACCCCTGAACTTATATTTATACTACAAACCCTAAAGTTTCAACTTAGCAAAACTAACTCAAATAAATCATGAAAAGGATTAAATAAATAATAAACAAAGAGCCAGGGTTTCGGGTCGTGACAACGGTTACAGGTATGGGTACGGTTTCAAAACCCATAACTGTAACCTAACCGTGTTATACGCGGGTGCTGTTACGTGTGGGACACGGGTGAAGCGGGTACGGTACGGGTCCACGGGTCGTATGGGTCTGCCTTTTTTAAAAAAAAAAAAAAAAATTTAACTGTTAAATTGTTAACAGATTTTGTCAAAAATCTAACAAAATCTATAAGAATTAACTGTTTTTTTCCTTTTTGATATCAACGAAATTTAACAAAATATGTTAGAATATATTTAAAATGAATAAAAAGTAACAGATTACGTTTAAAAATATAACATTCTTAACACATCATGTTAGAAAATTAACAAATTATGTTAGAAAACTAACAAAATATGTTACGGGTAAATCGGTAAACGGTTACGGGTGCACGGGTTAACGGTTACATGTATTGGGATGAACAACCCATAAAACCTCCCTAGCCACGGTCGGGTAAACCGGTTAACGGTTCTTCTACGAGTTCGGTTAATACGGTTCAAATGCGGGGATGGTTCGACGGGTCGTCACGGGTGCGGGTGCGAGTTGGCTATGTCTAAGTATACCAGTCAGACCACCCCTAATAGGATTATAGGACCAAGGGAGTAGAATCTTACAAAAGACATTTCTCCAAAAGTCCATCTGCAAAATATTTATTCTTAAATGAGGAATCGACATTTTTAATTCCTCTAATTCCGCGGGACAATAATACGTCTTAAACCCAACACTAAACCTAAAACTCTAACTTGTAAACCCTAAAAAGTAAACCGTACTCCCTACACACTAAATTGTAAACCCTAACTCAAACCAAAGCCTAATCCCAAAGCCCTAAAATCCAAATCTAAACCTTAAACACTGTAACACTAAAACCTCGACCTTAAAACCCTAATTCTAAAACCTTAAAACCTAACTCTAAACCAAAACCTATTAATGAAAAGAGGGGAAACGTTTGATTGGGAGGGGTAATTTTAAGTTTTCATTATTTCATTAAAAAGTGGAGATCTTTGGGAAGTAAACATTCGACTTTTGAGGAATTATTCCTTTTTGTAATCTTGGTATTATTTTTAGGGAGAAGTCTTGTGTGAGACGGTATCGCACATGAGACGGTTCTCGATGAGAGAGGAAATGAACTTGCCCCGCCCCGCTCATAAGAAGCAAACCCTTTACTCTCTCAACGAAACCCGTCTCACACAAGTTTTTGTCTTCTAGAGAGTGTATATCGCTCACAAATAATACTCTTTCAACCCAAAATGATCTTTTCGCTTATTTTATTGTCAATACAAAGATAATTTGAGTAATTAATTTAATCATCTAATAAAAATTTAAAACTTATTATTCATAAACCATGATAATACTATCAATAACAACTTTTAAATATTTATAAAAATATTTAAATTAAATAAAACTTATTGCTCAAAGTAATTTTATAATAACAATGATAAGATTAAGTAAATATTTGTTTTTATTTTAAAATATCTTTTGTATTTTATTAGGAAGACAATCTTTATTTATGTATTCTAGAATATTCCTAGGCTAGGTTTATGGGACTCTCCTTTTGTGTATATATACATGTTGTAATTTACTCTTTCAAAATTAATGAAGGCAATTATTATTTTCTCAATTGTTCATATGGTATCATTCGTCTAAAAGATCCAAACTGACATAGCGGAAGACTTGATAGAGATTAACTACTGAAATTCGCTCGAGAAATTCAGCAATCAACCGACAATTTTCGCTCGAGAAAATTGAAAGAAAATGATCAATATCATAACGGGCAAAACTGCCTCTTCAAACCCTAAAACAATGTATATAAAGTCTGAAAAAAAATGCTACTCGAAAATAAACCCTAAAACATGAAAATGACGAAAATGTCCAAAATACGGTAAAGCTGATAGAAAACTTCAGAAGGCCGTTTGAGGCCCTTAGAAGCGTTTTTTTGGCCTTTTTACGGTCACTCATGGGGCAAGGCCCGATGACTTTTGTTCCTCTCAAAAAGACGATCGTTTTGATATGCTGTGCGTCCCGTAACTCCTCCGGAATCAAAAGTTATGCCCATTCCCGCATTATCGCTCAAACGACTCCAAAAACAACTCCGCAATTATGTCCGCATCATTCTCCCCAGGCTGGAGAAAATTCAACCTCGAATTTGTGCCCGTGTCCTCGTTGGAATAAGCGTCCCCTGTAAATGGAATCAAGTGCTTGACGTTGAAAACATCAGCAGTGCGAATGTGACTCGGCAGCTTCAACCTGTAAGCATTCGGATTAATCTTCTCCACAATCTCCACTGGCCCAATCTTCTTCGCAGACAGCTTGTTGTATGCACCAACCGAAAAGCGTTCTTTAGTCAGTACTGCCCACACATAATCCCCAACCTCGAACTCAACCTGTCGCCGCTTCTGATCCGCTAACTGCTTATACTTACCGTTGGCAGCTCGCAGATTATCATAGACAGCTCGGTGCACATCCTGTAACCCAGACACGAAATCAGTCGCCTTGTGATGCACCTTCTGTTTGCTGGGCAGAGTGATCAAATCCAACAGTCCCTTAGGCTGAACGGAATACACCACCTGGAAAGGACTGAACCCGGTACTACGATATGATTATGAGAAAATTCTTCCTGACACAATTTCTGATCCCATGCCTTGATATGTTCTCCGACCAAGCAGCGCAACAGATTACCCAACGAACGATTAACCACATCTGTCTGTCCGTCTGTCTGGGGATGATAAGCACTGCTAAAATTCAGCTGCGTATTAGCCATTTTCCACAAGCTGAGCCAAAAATGACCAAGGAAATGAGTATCTCGGTCTGAAACAATAGAAGCTGGAAAACCACGCAGATGATAAATCTCCCAAAAGAACAACTGAGCAACATTAACTGCGTCAGTGGTCTTCTTGCAAGGGATGAAATGAACCATCTTGGAAAACCTGTCCACTACCACGTAAATAGAATCATGACCCCGCTGAGTACATGGCAACCCCACCACAAAATCCATACTCACATCAACCCAAGGCTGTGTAGGAACTGGTAAAGGCATGTATAACCCAGCATTAGTGGCCGTCCCCTTAGCTGCATGACAAACCCGACAGTGCTGCACATACTTCTCAACCTCCTTACGCATGCTAGGCCAGAAATAAGAAGCCTGGACAAACTGTAGCGTACGATCTCGTCCCACATGACCCTCACCATGGAGTTCCTGAATAATCTGCAAACGAAGATTACAATCTAGAATGCACAACTGATTACCCTTAAATAAAAACCCCTCTTGCAACAGGAAGTCTGTTTTCTCGCCCGCTTTCACCTTGTCAATAATGCCAGAAAAATAAGGATCGGCTGCAAGAGTATCGCGGAAAGAATCAAAACCTGGTACCTCCACACGCATGGTACCCAACAACCCGCGACGACGGCTCAGTGCATCAGCCACCCTATTAGAAATCCCTGCTTTGTGATTGACCACAAAAGTAAACTGCTCAAGGAAAGCAACCCAGCGAGCATGCCGAGGTGAGATTTTACCCTGACCATGCAAATGTCGCAAAGAATCATGATTGGTAAACAGAATGAACTCCCTCTGGAACAGATAATGGCGCCATTGCTTAACCGCCTGAACAACAGCGTAAAACTCCAGAGCATACGTGTTGTACCGTGTCTTTGCCCAAGATAATTTCTCGCTGAAATAAGCAATCGGTTTACTATTATGAATAAGAACAACATCTATCCCCACCTTCGATGCATCCATGTATAACTCGAACGGCTGAGTAAAGTCAGGCAAAATCAGAATCGATGCAGTTGTTAGTCTCTCCTTAATCTGCTGAAATGCCAATTCCGCCTCCTCGTTCCAAGAAAACCGAACGTTCTTCATGCAATCTGTAATCGGTGCCATGATGCTGCTGAAGTTAGGAATAAAACGCCTATAAAACGAAGCAAGACCATGAAAACTCTGCACTTCCGTCTGTGTCGTCGGGCGAGGCTATTTCTGCACTGCTTCGACCTTAGCACCATCAACCTGCAACCCATCACTCGAAATCACATAACCTAGGAACATTACACGAGACACCATAAAAACACATTTCTTTGTTGCTGCATAAAACTTGTGCTGTCTAAGAACTGTCAGGACTGCCCGAATATGCTGAATATGCTCCTCCTGACTCTTACTATAAATCAGGATGTCGTCGAAGTACACAACCACAAAAGTCCCAATAAAAGGACGCATCAACTGATTCATCACCCTTATAAATGTGCTGGGGGCATTCGACAACCCAAAAGGCATCACTAGCCACTCATATAAGCCCTCTCGTGTTTTAAACGCTGTTTTCCATTCATCACCAGGCCGAACCCGAATCTGATAGTACCCACTCTTCAAGTCCAGCTTAGTAAAAACCACAACCCCACTAATCTGATCAAGCAAATCATCGAGTATAGGAATTGGGAATCTGTACCGTACTGTAATCTTGTTGATAACCTGGATGTCGACACACATACGCCACGACCCATCCTGCTTAACTGTCAATATAGCTGGCACTGCACAAGGGCTCATGCTCTCCCTGATATGCCCCTTTTCCAGTAACTCTTCTACCTGCCTACGCAACTCCTCGTGCTCTTTGGGACTCATTCGATAATGTGGTCTGTTAGGAAGACTTGCTCCAGGAACCAAATCTATATGGTGTTGAATGTCACGAAGCAGTGGTAAACCCGCCGGTAACTCATCAGGAAATACACTAGAAAACTCCTGCAAGAGATGAGCAACCGCTTCTGGAACAGAAACTGTATCTACTACTATCTTCCCAATCAAGATAAAAACTACATCAGAATCTTCCAGTTCATTATCGAACTGTGCCCAAGAAAAACAATTTACTTTTGGAACTGCCGCGGCCACCTTCTCTGCAGGTTTACTTGGTACCAACATAATTTTAGAGCCCTCGACATACAAACTGTAAGTATTATGTCGCCCGTTGTGAACCAACTGCCTATCAAATTGCCAAGGCCTACCCAATAATAAATGACAGGCATCCATAGCTACTACATCACACCAGACCTCATTACGATATTTAGACCCAATTGAAAAGGAAATACATGCACGTTTAGAAACAGTTACCTCACCACCTTTTTTTAGCCAAGCCAACTTGTACGGTTTGGGATGTTTCTCAGTCGGGATGTTCAGCTTCTGCACTACCTCTTCTGCAACTATATTCTCGCAGCTTCCCAAGTCAACCACAAAACGACACACCTTGCCCAGAATGGTACATGTAGACTGGAAAATATTGTTGCGCAACCATTCTGTCTCGGTTGTAACACGCGGAGTCAGGCATGACCTCCGAACTACCAATGAAACCCCAACGTCTCCTTCTACATATTATTCCTCGCCATGAGCAACTTCATCAAAGGTTGGATTTTCAGGAAGTTCGAAATCCTCATCCTCCTCGTATTCCATCTCATTGAACAACGCTTTTTTGCCATTTTTCTTACAATCAGCTTGTCTATGCCTGGTTTCCCCACAGCTGAAACACCGAGTACTACTGGTTGCTGCTCGAGATGGTTACCTATTGTAGTTGGTTTGTTAACAGTAGTAGTTGGCGTTCCTCCAGAAACTGCACCACCACTGCTACAGAAACGCCGTGAATGTCTCTCAACTGCTAAAGCCCGCTGATGTGCTTTTGAAACGGTGCCAATGTCAATCATATTGAGAGTGTCCTGCAGATTTATTCGCAGTCCCCCAATATACCTAGCCACCATCTGATCTTCAGTCTCCTGAATTTCATTACGCGCCATCAACTGATAAAAGTCAGTCGTGTAATCGTCCACTGATTTCTGCCCCTGTTTCAGATTCTGCAACCGCTGGTACAAAGTATGCTGATAATTGTAGGGTAGGAAAGTATCCCTCAACTGCTTCTTCATCTTGTCCCACGTCACAATCTTAGGTTTACCCAACCGCACACGTGAAAGTTTCAACTGCTGCCACCATGCCGATGCCCTGCCTCTCAATCGTGTAGCGATTAATGGGACTCGCCGATCCTCCGGTACTCCTTTAAAATCGAAAACTTCTTCCACTGTTGCAAGCCAATCAAGAAACTCATCGGCCTGTAACCCACCATGAAATTCTTGGATCTCTGTTCTCATACCCGCTTCCCAGCGCCTATTGTCTTCTTCGACTGGAACCCTAGGCTGTCGACGACGGATCTGGGGAATTTTATCATAAAACTCGCCACCGCCAACATCATCATCAATTTCCCAATCCTTCTGTCGATTACGATTTCCACCAGCCCATGGAACATGCTGATTCTGACGTTCAAACATGGCGGCCATCCTTTTGGTCAAAACCTCCAGGATTTGGTCGATACGTGTATCCAAGATCTGTGCGATTCGCTTTTGAAGCGTATCCTCCTCACGATCAAAGGACTCTCCCACAGTGGTTTTCCTCTGCCCTTTCGGTGGCATTCTGCCTGGAACGAATGGAAGACTGATACCAACTGACGTAGCGGAAGACTTGATAGGATTAACTACTGAAATTCACTCGAGAAATTTAGCAATCAACCGACAATTTTCGCTCGAGAAAATTGAAAGAAAATGATCAATGTCATAAACGGCAAAACTGCCTCTTCAAACCCAAAAACAAAGTATATAAAGTCTGGAAAAAACCCTACTCAAAAATAAACCCTAAAACCTGAAAATGACGAAAATGTCCAAAATACGGTAAAGCTGATAGAAAACTTCAGAAGGCCGTTTGAGGCCCTTAGAAGCATTTTTTGGCCTTTTTACGGACTGCTTAAGGGGCTAAGCCCCATGATTTTTGTTCCTCTCGAAAAGACGATCGTTTTGATATGCTGTGTGTCCCGTAACTCCTCCGGAGTCAAAAGTTATGCCCATTCCCGCGTTGTCGCTCAAACGACTCCAAAAACGACTCCGCAATTATGTCCGCATCACAAACCCTATTCATTTTTTTCGCAGCCCCACCCTAGGTAACCCTAGAAGCCACCACCTCTCACCAACACCATCTCCTTGTAAGATCAAAACCCTAATTCCTTCCCATGTCTTCCGCCGCCCACAACCCTAGAAACCCCCTTCTAGGCCTCACCCACCAAGCTGTTCTACCACTCTTGGCTCACCACTTATAGCCGCAACAACCCTCTTTGGTCCAAAACTATCGCTCACCACCACAAATAAACCCTACTTGACAAACCATTGTTGCCGCCCACAAACAATTAATTGGCAAATGCCAATACTGCCATCTCGTTGGCCATGTCACATCTCACTAGACATGGGCAAACACGGGTACGGGACGGGTTATACGGGTACGGGTCCGGGTACGGTTCTCAAAATGAAGGACCCGGACCCGAACCATGAATGGTACGGGTGTGGGTACGGTTCAGCCACGGATCAAGCGGGTACGGGTCCACTGGCTTGTAGACAATGGAGCAACACACCACATCACCAACAATCTCTCATACCTTACCTCCTATAGCCCATATTCTGTCCATGAAGGAGTAACCATAGGTGATGGATATTTGCTCCCTATCTCTCATTTTGGTACGTTTACTATCTTCAACCCCAACTCCCCACTTTATTTTCATAACACTATACATGTCCCTGCCATCTCTCAAAATATTTTTTGTCTCTCAATTTTGTAAGGATAACCATGCAACTATTGAATTATCTCTTTCATCCTTCATCATTAAAACAATCTCAACAAACAAAACTCTCATTCATGGAACCATTCACCAAGGTGTTTACTTCTGGTATCCTACACCATCACACATCCACACAAATATTTCCCCTCACCCCAAGCGCATCATAGCACATCCACCCCTCTACACGTATGGCACCACAAACTAGGTCACCCCGCTCCACCCATTCTCTCCATTATCAAAAATCATCTCTCTCTACCCATCCCTACCACTCGTCACTCTTACTGCAATACGTGTGATACTAACAAGAGTCACAAATTTCCATTCTCCATTTCCTCACATAACTTCACTGCTCCCCTTCAAATCATCTTCTCCGATGTGTGGACATCTCCTATTTACTCCCATGACCATTTCAAATACTATGTCATATTTTTCGATCACTGCACAAAATATATATGGCTCTACCCCTTAAACAAAAATCCGACACATATGCCACATTTACCCGTTTCAAAGCCCTTGTTGAAAAATTCTTCAACCGTCAATAATCCAAGTTTTTCTGACAATGGAGGAGAATACCTAAAACTCACCCATCTCTTCTGCAAGATGGCATCACTCATCTAACCTCACCTCCTCACACCACAGTACACAATGGATATTCTGAACGCCGTCACCGCCACATTGTGGAAACTGGCCTAACTCTTCTCTCCCACGCCAACCTTCCCCTCAAATTCTGGTCTTTTACCTTTACCACTGCAATCTATCTCATAAATCATATGCCCACACCTACCTTAAACAATGATTCTCCTTATCTTCGCATTTTTCAGTCTCCACCAAACTACACAAAACTCCATAGCTTCGGTTGTCTATGCTATCCCTGGCTCAGACCCTATGCTCCACACAAACTAGCTCCCAAATCCACTCCATGCATTTTTGTTGGCTACACCCCCACCCAAAGTGCCTACTATTTCTTGGAACCCATGACTAACCATGTCTACACCTCTAGACACGTAAAATTCATTGAAAACGAATTTCCATACCCAACTCTATCTAAAACCCCTCCAGATACCACTACTATCTCCTCCTCCCAGTGGTGTAACATAACCATTCCTATACTTCACCCTACTGATGTTACCTCTAGTGTGATCACACCAGAACCCACACCACCCATTTCCAACACCCGGCCTGCAATCAACACCTCTGGTCCAACCCCAGAAGAACCCTCACCTGTTCTAAACTCACAACCACAACATCTAACACATCCACATTCTACTCCCAAACAGCTGATGACCCACTAGTGTGACTACATCATCACCTACACCAGTAACCACTTCCACAACATCCATAACTCAACCACCTAATAAAACCCAAGTTGTTTGCCAAATCACTCTCCCACATCCTCAACCACCCAACCCTAACCGTACCATAGTCACCCGCTCACAAAACAATATAGTCAAACCAAACCCAAAATATGCAAATTTAGCCACCCTACCCTCCCCAACTAGCCTACCCACAACCACAAAACAATCCCTATCTTCCCCTCTTTGGCGCACTGCCATGATAGAAGAATACCAAGCTCTCACCAAAAACAATACATGGACCTTAGTACCCTCTAACCAAGCCCAAAACATTATTGGTTGGACATGGGTGCAAATACAACCCCGATAACTTCATCCAAAAATACAAAGCCTGCCTTGTTGTAAAAGGCTATCACTAATGTCCCGGTGTGGACTACTCTGACACCTTCAGCCCAGTTGTCAAACCCATCACAGTTCGTCTTCTTCTCTCTTGCCCTAAGCCAAGGATGGTCTCTCCGTCAACTAGACATCAACAATGCCTTCTTTCAAGGCACTCTTCATGAAATTGTCTTTATGTCTCAACCCCATGGCTTTGTTGATGAAGTCAACCCAACCCATATGTGCCGCCTCATCAAAGCCATCTACAGTCTCAAACAAGCACCTCGAGCTTGGTACACCGGGCTCAAAACCCATCTTATTTCCTCCGGCTTTAAACCCTCACTAGCCGAACCCTCTTTATTTATCTATAACCAAAACCACAACACACTCTACCTTCTTATCTATGTTGATGACATTATCATCACTGGACCATCTCAAACCCTTCTCCAAAAATTCATCACCAATCTTTCCACTCGGTTATCTCTTAAATACCTTGGGTGTCTTTCCTATTTCTTGGGTATTGAAGTCACACCTAATTCTCAAGGTCTTGTCCTCTCCCAATCAAAATATATTCATGATTTACCCACCCGCCAAAAATGAGTGAATCCAAGCCTCTACCCACCCCAATAGTTCCTCACCCACCTCTCACCAACTCATCGGGTAGACCCATATCCAACCCATCTGACTACAGAGCCATTGTAGGCATCCTTCAATACCTATTAATCACCCGCCTGGATATTGCCTTCCCGGTAAACAAACTTTCCCAATTCTTACACAACCCACGAGATACTCATTGGACTGCATTAAAACGCCTTCTCCGATACTTACATGGTACTCTCCACTTGGGTCTACAACTCTACCGTGACAACCCCCCATGTCTTCATGCATTTTGTGACGCTGATTGGGTCGGTGACAAAGATGATTTTGTCTCCACCTCCGGCTACCTAGTTTACTTTGGTCGTAACCCAATTGCTGGGGCATCCAAGAAACAGCGAGCCCTTGCTCGCTCCTCCACCGAAGCTGAGTTCTGAGCTATAGCTGACTCAACTGCTGAAATTATATGGATTCGAAACCTTCTGACTGAACTCGCTGGTGAACCAGCAGATGTAGTCACACCAGCAGCCACACCAGTCATCTACAGCGACAACCTGGGCGCCACACATTATTCAGCAAATCCAGTCTTTCATTCTAGGATGAAACATCTTGCACTTGCCTTCCACTTTGTTCGTGAACAGGTACAACGCGGGAATCTACGTGTTCAACACATCTCTGACAAAGACCAACTTGCCGATGCTCTCACAAAACCATTAGCCCGTGCTCGTTTTACTTCCTTAATCTCCAAGATTGGACTCCACGAATCGTACATCTTGCGGGGGCTGATAAGATTAAGTAAATATTTGTTTTTATTTTAAAATATCTTTTGTATTTATATTAGGAGGTCAATATTTATTTATGTATTCTAGAATATTCCTAGGCTAGGTTTATGGGACTCTCATTTTGTCACTACTAGAATAACTAAAAACAGCAACGAAATTTAGCAACGACTGTCACGACCCGAAAACCCGTCTCTATTTTATTATTAAATAATTAATTATTTATCTATTTATTTGATTTAATTATTTATGTGCGCATTTTATATCTCATAATATTAATTTGTGTTTAGCATTATTTGGTTTGGGTTATGTGCGAGTAGTGAGGGGGCCTAAGTGTAAGTTTTTAAATAATTTTAACTACTCTCTCCCTACTCTTCCTTCCCCCTCACTCTCTTCCTCACCCTACTCCCTCTCTCCCAGCAAACTCTCTCTCTCTCTCTCTCCAATTGGTTTGGGTAAGTTTTTTTCTCTCCCTTCTCTCTACATTTCCATCCTCTTCCTCTCATCTTTCCTTATTTCTCATTTTATGAAATCTGTTTAGATCGTCGATAGAATCGCGTAGAACCAAAAATTATTGAATTCCGTCATCTTTGAGAAATTCCAAGTAAGTTTCTTTTCCCCATTTTTATGCTAAAGTGTTCATTTCATGTTTATATAATGCTTTAGTTGATACATTTGATGTTTGATTGAGTTTGGAATTTATTTGGAATTTATTTTGGTTTTTGGTTAAAAATGGTGATTGATGTGAATGTTGGGTTTGATTCTTGGTTTGGGGTTATTTATGAGGTTGATTAGGTCCCCTTTCAGCCTAGATGTTGTTTTGATTCATTGTGGAACTAGTGGAAAGAGTTGATTTTGGGCATTTAGGAAATGGGTGAATTTTGGGTTGAAAATGGTAGAACCCAGCTGCAATATCCGACCAAGAACCAGACCAGGCGCCCGCCCGGGTTGGACCAGGCGCCCGCCTACCCAGCTTTTTCTGTGGCCAGACCTTCTGGTCAATTAAGCGCCCGCCCGCCCCCCTTCAAGCGCCCGCCCGCCCCCTGTTCTGGGAATCTGCCTTTTGCTTGGTTTAAGACTAATGGCTTACCTAGTTTAGGTTTTATTCTTCTAATTAACCTAAGTTAACATAGTGGAACACTTTATTAATTGGAATTGGTTCTTGTGTGAACAAAAATGTTATGGAATTTGATTAAGTATCGCTTTTGGAATGTGGCCCATCTTGGATGTGTTGTTTGGATTGGTTTACCTTTGTGGTGATTTAATTGGAATGGTTCCCTACTTCGGAATCATGAGTTGTTTATTTAAGCTAGTGTTTATTACTTAGCTTTTATTTGAAAGTCCAGCTGGTTATTTGTGTATCGAGTCAGGCAATGGATAATGCTATAATGGCACAAGCCAAGTCCAGTATAGCATCGCCCATTGGTCCTTCTTTCCTCATCCAGATTGGCTTTGGATGGGATGAGCTAGCTCCTTTTGTGAGTATTCTAGCTAGACGTTTTAGAGCATGACTTTGTGGCATGGCTCCCGCCCTTTGTGGCATGTTACTTGGTTATTGGTTCCGGTACCGGGGGTTTTCTCTTCAAGCTTTCATGCTACTATGAGGATGTTGATTGTTGATTATTGAAGCTGCGCAGCGACCTTTATTTGGTTCTATCTGTTGGGAAACCTTGGCTAATATCCTTTGTTAATTGTTTATTTCCGCTGCTATCTGTTAATTGATAAATGCTATGTGCTAAGTGATATTTGTTATTGTTTATTTCTTATTGCATCTTAGCATATCATGTAGTTGCATTAGTGACTTATTGAGATTTATCTCACCCCTTTCTTTTATCTTTGTTTTTCCTTAACCCCCCCCCCCCAGGAGGAAAGGATTAGACTCGCTGATCACGAGGAGGACGTCGCGAGGGTTGAGCTTTTGGGCAAGTTGTTATTGGTGGGTTTACATTACATAAATGTGTAACCTTTTTGGGAATAGTTGTACCAAACTTGACGTCATTAGAATTTGTATATTTTATTATTTTGGGTGTAAGCTTATGGAGCTTACACTAGTTTATATTTTGTTGTTCAAGTTGGACTTCAAACTTTGGGTTGTCATCTTTTGGTATAAAAGGAAATTTTTATCTTCATTATTTTAGAGTTTATTGTTTAAGTCGACGTCCAGCTCGCGTACTCCGGGCCCGCAGGGTCGGGGTCGCGACAGTTGGTATCAGAGCTATGGTTTAGCTCTAAGTATTAGTCTAGGTGGACTAGTATGACCTAGGAGGGTAGTTGTGTTCGGAGTGAGTAACGGTTGATGTTTTATGTAGGTAATTATTCACAATGGCTAGAAGAAGAACGGGTGAAGGTTCTAGTGGGGCTCAGAATCAGAATGATCTTCGGGATGAGAACCGTGCTATGTTCCAAGGCATGTTTGAGGCGGCCATGAAGGCAATTCATGACCAAGGTCTGAGAGTAGAGCAAGCACCACCACCCCGATATGGTTTGGAGCAATTCTTGAAACTGAAACCGGCAGAGTTCGATGGTGAGCCCGATGTGAAGAAGGCCGAACTATGGGTTGAGTCTATGGAGAAAATCTATGATGTGTTTGGGTGCACGGACGAGGATAGGGTCCGGTTTGCGGCTTATAAATTGGTTGGGGCCGCCGAGCATTGGTGGAAAGGAGTTAAAGCAAGTTGGGATGATACCCATACAGTGTATGCATGGGAATTGTTTGTGCGGAAGTTCAAAGAGCATTTCATTCCGGTAGTGGATCAAAACCGAAAAGAGATCGAGCTTCTCAACTTGGGGCAAGGTTTGTTGTCTATAGCTCAGTACTCGGCTAAGTTCACAGAATTAGCCCGGTATTGTGACTATCTTGTGAGGACTGAGGAGCAGAAAGCTATGAGATTCATCCGGGGTTTGAAGACATCCATCCGTACTCAGCTTATAGCCCAGAGGATTGTGACATTCCAGGATGCGGTAGACCGTGCCTATCTTATAGAGCAAGATATTGGGGAACATAAGAGGAAGACCGAGGTAGCTAACCCGAGTAAGCAAGGAGCGCAGAGCAAGTCACAACCAAGGATTGATAACCGAGGTAACTTTGGGGGACAATCTCAGTCCCGAGGGCAACCAATCCCAAGGAACCCGGGCACTACTTCCGGGAACCAAGGGAACCAAAATAGGAGACTTTGTTCCTATTGCCAAAAGGAAGGTCATTCAGAGGACCGGTGTTGGAAGAAACAGGGGAAATGTATTAACTGTGGACAATTGGGGCATTTTGTGAAGGATTGCCCGAGATTCAGAGGTCAACCGACTGGGGTAGGAGCTGGTGCTCCACAGGGTCAAAAAAGAGATGCTGCGGGGAAGCCCAAGGTCCAAGGAAGGGTATTTGCCATGAATCAACAACAAGCTACCGATGATCCTTCTGTTATTAGAGGTATTGTTTCTGTGTTTAATGTGAGCGCCCGTGCGTTAGTAGATCCAGGATCATCTCATTCTTACATATCTGTGCAATTTGCTTCCTTGCTAAATGCTTCATTTGAGTCTTTGCCTTATGTGCTAGAGGTGTCGACCCCTATAGGAGAATGTTTGGTGACTGATAAAGTCTTTCGTGCTTGTGATGTGCTTATATGTGGTCGTGTCTTGTGTGCGGACTTGGTAGTCCTTCTGATTCAAGACTTTGATGTTATTTTGGGTATGGATTGGTTGAGCAAGTTTTATGCTTCTGTTGATTGTCCTAGGAAAGTTGTTACTTTTTCTATTCCCAATATGCCTAAATTTGTTTTTGAGGCTATGCCTTTGGGTAGAAATATTCGTATCATTTCTTATGTGAAAGCTATGAGATTGTTGCACCGTGGTTGTGAGGGGTACTTGGCTAGTGTGCTTGATACTAGGAAAGAATCCCCTAGTTTGGAGAGTGTTCGGGTAGTTAGAGAATTTCCCGATGTTTTCTCTTCTGAATATGATATGCCTCCAGATCGTGAGATAGAGTTTTGCATAGACCTTTTGTCGGGTACGGCTCCGATTTCAAAGGCACCGTATAGGTTGGCTCCCGCAGAGTTGAAGGAACTAAAGGTTCAGTTGCAAGAGTTGCTTGATCAAGGGTTTATCTGCCCTAGTGTTTCCCCGTGGGGAGCACCGGTTCTGTTTGTGCGGAAGAAAGATGGTTCTTTGATATTGTGTATCGATTACCGAAAGTTGAATCAGGTTACAGTGAAGAACAAGTATCCTCTACCTCACATTGATGATTTATTTGATCAGCTTCAAGGGTCCGTAGTGTTTTCTAAACTTGATTTGAGGAGTGGGTACCATCAGTTGAAGATTCGATCGGAGGATATTCCGAAGACTGCCTTTCACACTCGTTATGGTCATTACGAGTTCTTGGTTATGCCGTTTGGGTTGACTAACGCGCCTGCCGTGTTTATGGATTTGATGAACCGGGTTTTCCATCCTTATCTTGATTCGTTTGTGGTGGTCTTCATCGACGACATTCTCGTCTACCCTAAATCTCCAGAGGAGCACGAGCAGCACTTGAGGACAGTTTTATCCACTCTTGCGATGGAGCAGTTGTTTGCGAAGTTTAGTAAATGCGAATTTTGGCTCGAGAAGGTTTGATTTCTGGGTCATGTTATTTCTAAAGATGGGATTTCAGTGGATCCTTCAAAGATAGAGGCCATAGTGGATTGGAAGAGACCCGAGTTAGTGACAGAGATCAGAAGTTTTCTGGGTTTAGCTGGGTATTACAGAAGATTTATCGATGGGTTTTCGAGGATTGCTACTCTGATGACTCAGTTGACCCGGAAGGATGTACCGTTTGTGTGGAGTGAAAAGTGTCAAAGTAGCTTTGATGAACTAAAGAAGAGATTAACTACGGCTCCTATTCTTGCGTTACCAAATGGAAATGACGATTTAGTAATTTACAGTGATGCTTCGAAAGAGGGTTTGGGTTTTGTTTTGATGCAGAATGGGAAAGTAATTGCTTATGCTTTGAGGAAGTTGACCCCTAGTGAACAGAATTACCCTACTCATGATATGGAGTTGGCTGCGATAGTCTTTGCATTGCACAAGTGGAAGCATTACCTATATGGAGCGAAGTTTGAGATTTTTACCGATCACAAGAGTTTGAAATACCTCATCTCTCAAAAGGAATTGAATAACCATCAGCGTAGGTGGATGGAGCTTTTAAAAGATTATGATTGCACCATTTCGTACCATCCGGGCAAAGCAAATATAGTAGCTGATGCGATCAGTCGAAAGTCTTTTGTGGCATCAATGATGATTCGTGAATGGAAATTGCTAGAGGATGCTCGAGATTGGTGTCCTCGCGAATCGAGCCGTGGGGCGATTTTTGCGAATATTAGGGTATCTCCGACCCTAATTCAACAAATAAAGGATACTCAGAAGGATGACCCAGAGTTGAAGAAGATTATGGATAATGCTCGGGATAGACAGTATGTAGACTTCCAGCTTGACTCCGAGGGAGTGTTGACTTACCGTAACAGATTGTGTGTGCCAGATATCGGTGGGATTAAACAGCGAGTTCTTGATGAGGGTCACAAATCCAGGTATACCATTCATCCCGGGAGTACGAAGATGTATCAGGACTTAAAACAGCAATTTTGGTGGATTAACATGAAGAGGGAACTTGCAGATTATGTATCGAAGTGTTTGACATGTCAACAAGTTAAAGCAGAGCATCAGAGGCCTGCATGTCTACTTCAGCCTCTTGAGATACCCGAGTGGAAGTGGGAACACATTACGATGGATTTTGTAACCGGACTACCCAGGACTCGAAGAAGGTTCAATGCAGTTTGGGTGATTGTGGACAGGTTGACTAAATCTTCTCATTTCTTACCTATTGACATTTCCTATTTGATGGAGAAACTTGCGAATTTGTATATTCATGAGATTGTCAGATTACATGGTGTTCCAGTTAGTATTGTGTCAGACAGAGATCCCAGGTTTACATCCCGATTTTGGCAAGCGTTACAGAAGGCTTTGGGTACCGATTTGAGGTTTAGCACAGCATTTCATCCTCAGACTGACGGTCAGTCTGAGAGAACCATTCAGATTCTCGAGGATATGTTACGGGCTTGTACAGTTGACTTTCCAGATTCGTGGGATACACATCTACCGCTTGCAGAGTTCGCCTACAATAATAGTTATCAGTCGAGTATACAGATGGCACCGTATGAGGCTATGTATGGGAGGAAATGTCGGTCACCTATTTGTTCGGACGAGGTTGGGGAAGCAAAACTTTGGGGTGTTGACATGGTTCAGGACTCGGTGGAAAAGGTTAAGATTATTTGGGATCGATTGAAAACAGCCCAAAGTCGACAGAAGAGCTATGCCGATCATCGAAGACGAGATCTCAGTTTTCAGACCGGAGATTTTGTGTTCTTGAAGGTGTCTCCGAAGGTTGGTATCCGAAGGTTTGGGAAGAAGGTAAATTGGCTCCGAGGTTTGTTGGACCGTTTGAGATTTTGGGGAAAGTGGGACTTCTAGCATATCGGCTTGCGTTACCATCTTCTTTGGACCGGTTACATAATGTTTTTCACGTCTCTATGCTTCGGAAGTATGTTCATGATCCATCTCACGTGTTACCGAGGGTACCGGAGGATATAGAGTCTGATATGACCTACGAGGAACGACCGGTTCGGATTGTAGATACCAAAGTCCAAGAGTTGAGGAACAAGAGCATTGCGTTGGTTAGAGTCCTTTGGAAGAATCACAATGTTGAAGAATCGACGTGGGAGCTTCGTGATGAGATAGAGAGGAAATATCCGTGGCTTTTTAATTCGGGTAAGTCTCGTTAAAATTCAGGTCGAATTTTCTTTAAGGGGGAGTGAATGTCACGACCCGAAAACCCGTCTCTATTTTATTATTCAATAATTAATTATTTATCTATTTATTTGATTTAATTATTTATGTGCGCATTTTATATCTCATAATATTAATTTGTGTTTAGCATTATTTGGTTTGGGTTATGTGCGAGTAGTGAGGGGGCCTAAGTGTAAGTTTTTAAATAATTTTAACTACTCTCTCCCTACTCTTCCTTCTCCCTCACTCTCTTCCTCACCCTACTCCCTCTCTCCCAGCAAACTCTCTCTCTCTCTCCAATTGGTTTGGGTAAGTTTTTTTCTCTCCCTTCTCTCTACATTTCCATCCTCTCCCTCTCATCTTTCCTTATTTCTCATTTTATGAAATGTGTTTAGATCGTCGATAGGATCGCGTAGAACCAAAAATTATTGAATTCCGTCATCTTTGAGAAATTCCAAGTAAGTTGCTTTTCCCCCATTTTTATGCTAAAGTGTTCATTTCATGTTTATATAATGCTTTAGTTGATACATTTGATGTTTGATTGAGTTTGGAATTTATTTGGAATTTATTTTGGTTTTTGGTTAAAAATGGTGATTGATGTGAATGTTGGGTTTGATTCTTGGTTTGGGGTTATTTATGAGGTTGATTAGGTCCCCTTTCAGCCTAGATGTTGTTTTGATTCATTGTGGAACTAGTGGAAATAGTTGATTTTGGGCATTTAGGAAATGGGTGAATTTTGGGTTGAAAATGGTAGAACCCAGCTGCAATTTCCGACCAAGAACCAGACCAGGCGCCCGCCCGGGTTGGACCAGGCGCCCGCCTACCCAGCTTTTTCTGCGGCCAGACCTTCTGGTCAATTAAGCGCCCGCCCGCCCCCCTTCAAGCGCCCGCCCGCCCCCTGTTCTGGGAATCTGCCTTTTGCTTGGTTTAAGACTAATGGCTTACCTAGTTTAGGTTTTATTCTTCTAATTAACCTAAGTTAACATAGTGGAACACTTTATTAATTGGAATTGGTTCTTGTGTGAACAAAAATGTTATGGAATTTGATTAAGTATCGTTTTTGGAATGTGGACCATCTTGGATATGTTGTTTGGATTGGTTTACCTTTGTGGTGATTTAATTGGAATGGTTCCCTACTTCGGAATCATGAGTTGTTTATTTAAGCTAGTGTTTATTACTTAGCTTTTATTTGAAAGTCCAGCTGGTTATTTGTGTATCGAGTCAGGCAATGGATAATGCTATAATGGCACAAGACAAGTCCAGTATAGCATCGCCCATTGGTCCTTCTTTCCTCATCCAGATTGGCCTTGGATGGGATGAGCTAGCTCCTTTTGTGAGTATTCTAGTTAGACGTTTTGGAGCATGACTTTGTGGCATGGCTCCCGCCCTTTGTGGCATGTTACTTGGTTATTGGTTCCGGTACCGGGGGTTTTCTCTTCAAGCTTTCATGCTACTATGAGGATGTTGATTGTTGATTATTGAAGCTGCGCAGCGACCCTTATTTGGTTCTATCTGTTGGGAAACCTTGGCTAATATCCTTTGTTAATTGTTTATTTCCGCTGCTATCTATTAATTGATAAATGCTATGTGCTAAGTGATATTTGTTATTGTTTATTTCTTATTGCATCTTAGCATATCATGTAGTTGCATTAGTGACTTATTGAGATTTATCTCACCCCCTTTCTTTTATCTTTGTTTTTCCTTAACCCCCCCCCCAGGAGGAAAGGATTAGACTCGCTGATCACGAGGAGGACGTCGCGAGGGTTGAGCTTTTGGGACAAGTTGTTATTGGTGGGTTTATATTACATAAATGTGTAACCTTTTTGGGAATAGTTGTACCAAACTTGACGTCATTAGAATTTGTATATTTTATTATTTTAGGTGTAAGCTTATGGAGCTTACACTAGTTTATATTTTGTTGTTCAAGTTGGACTTCAAACTTTGGGTTGTCATATTTTGGTATAAAAGGAAATTTTTATCTTCATTATTTTAAAGTTTATTGTTTAAGTCGACGTCCAGCTCGCGTACTCCGGGCCCGCGGGGTCGGGGTCGCGACAACGACCATGTTCGTCCCTAATTAGGGACGGAAAAATGTAATTTAGCAACGACAATGTTTTGAAAAAATGGCAACGAACAAAGTGTAATTTAGCAACGACTTAGTCGTTGCTAAAATTTGATTTGGGGACGGATTTGAAATTAGGAACGACTTGGTCGTCCCCAAATATGAGTGGAATTCAAAAATTCAAAATTCTCTTTTGCCTATAGTTATTGATTAATGAAATCAAAAATTATTAATTTTTAATAATAATTAAAATAAATGTAGATTACTAATAACTGATTAATAATAAAGAATAAATGTAAATAAAAATAAAAATAAATAACTAAAATTTACCAAAACATTTAATTATATAAAATTAATTTATTTATATTCCCAATTTAATTCTTTTTACTAAAAACAATATACTAATAAAAAAACCTTTGATAAAAAAAAAAAAGATATTACATATCACTTTAAAACATTTCATTCTTTCTGTAAAAATTACTTTATTTGTCCCGGAATAAATGTCACATATGGTCATCTAGTGAATGTTATTGCTGGTGTTATCGTTGTTAGTGGCGGTTGCGTTGTTGGTGGTGATCGATAAGTAGTTAGTAATAGCTGCTATAGCGGTGGTGGCGTTGGCAAGTGGTGCCGCTTACTAAATGGTGATAATGGTGGTGGCATCGGTAGTGTTAATAGTTGTTATGGGATGGTGGTGAAGTAGCAGTATGCATGGTTGTGGTAGTTAGTGGTGAGTATTGTGGCAGTGGTGGGGGCGGTTGAGTGGTTGCGGTGGTAACGACAGTAGTGGTTGTAAAGACAATGGTAATGAGGTGACGTAACGGTGGTTAGTGACTATTATCATTTTTTGTTACTAAATATCTAATGAGGTGAGGTAAGGTGGTAACGATGGAGGTGGTTAGTAGTGGGCGTTGTGGCAGACTAGGGATGACAATTTGACCGAATCCGATCCGAACCGAAGGCAATTCGATCCGAAAAATTAGGGCTTAGTTTTCATTTTCTAAAATCCGATCGGATTCGGATCATGTTGATGATCCGGCCGAACTCGGCCCGATCTGACCCGAACCTTAGTGAACCGACCGAAACCTGATCCGATCCGACCCGAACCCTAAATAAAAGGTTAATCTAAAATATAAATAAAATATATTTATTATTTTCCTAAATTGTATTTCTATATTTGTGTTTGTAAGAATGATTTTGATAATTTTAGACTATTCTTTGTAGAACATTCAACATTATGCTTAAATATAAATTTTACTCAAATAAATTTAAGCTAAAAAAAAAAGACTTTTAATATATTCAGATCGGATCGGTCACGGTCTTTTAGATTTCAGATCTGGTCGGATTCGAATCGGCGGATTTATGATTTGGATCGGGTTCGGATAAGGGCTGATCCGATCCGAACCCGACCCGTTGCGATCCCTATGACAGACATGGAGGCGGTGCAGTGGTAATGGTACTGAGATGGTTATGGTTAGTGACTATTATCATTTACTAAATATCCGGTTAGTATTACTTTATCTATAGTTATTTAATTATTATCATTTTTAATTATTAGTGTCTATTATAATTTCTTTGTTATCAAATATCCAATCAATATTTTGTTACTAATTATTTATTAATTATTATTATTTTCAGTCTTCATTATTTTTCATTAAATATTCCATTACTTTTGTTATTATTATTAATCATTTATTTAGGTATTATTATTATATAGTATATCTTCAATAATAATATTGATTAATAATAGTTTGTTTTGTAGGAAAAAAAAAGATATGATTTTGTGAGGTGTGAACCATTGATTGGTTTTGAAAGTTTCACATGGATAACCCAAATTAACCCAGCTCTTAATCTTGACCGTATATTACATAAAGCATCAATGGCTCAAAATCTCAACCCACTAACTCATTAAACACCACAACTGGAGATGGGCATTTCGGGCCTAAGCCCGCGGGCGGCCCGTCGGCCTGTCAACCCGCGCCCGCTAAACCCTTAACCCGCTAGCCCCCCCCCCCCGAACCCAGCCCTTGGCCCTTGCATTTGACGGGCGGGCCGTACCTTCAATATTTCCAACGGGCCGGGCTTAAGCCCGCGGACTGAAACCTGTGAAACGGCCCGCACCCGTGGCCCTTGAAATTTTGAAAATAATTTATTTATTTATTAATTTGAATTTCTGAAAATAGTTTATATTTTTTTAAAAAAGTAAATACAATAATTTATTTATGCATTTGTGTTATTACTTAATTATTATAATTTTTTAAATGGAGTATGTTTATATTTTAAAAATTTATTAATTGAAATTCTAAACTTATTTAATAATTTTAATTTGATTTCATTATATACCAATATTACAAGGCCATTTATATTTTTACTTAATTATAAATTAAATTGTAAGGTTTTCAGTATTTTTAAAATATTTGTTTGCATTTTTCTCTGTTTTCCCAGTATTAAAAAAAAAAAAAAAAAAAGGAAAGCCCGTCAAACCCGTTGGGTAAAACCTAAGGGTTTAAAAGGCGGGCCGGATTGTGTATTCTTAAACGGGCCGGGCAAGGTTTAGCCCGCGGGCTCACTCTTCAAGGGCGGGTCCAAACCCGTCTGCCCGCGGGTTTGGTCAAAAAATGGCCGGGCTGGCCGGGTTACCCGTGAGGCACATCTCCAACCACAACCACAAATAACATTATCACCCTCTCTCCACCTCCAGTAGTTTAGTTTAGATCTAGCCCCAATTTGAAAAATCCCTATTCTCTCTTTTCTTCATCCCTCTGCCTCCTAGCTCCACCAAACTCGTCTCTTTTCCTCCTCCCTCACCACACTCCTCCTTCCCTCAGCCTCAGCCTCCATCCCGTTCCTGTTCCCTTCTTCCTCCGTTTCCACCACCACCAGAGCAGCGCCACCGTGGTCACCGGAACGCGTCACAACGTCTACCAACACCATCATCGCATTCGAGTTCGTGGCTTCCCTTCTTTTCTTTCATATAGTATCAGATCTGTCTCGTTTTCCCCCTCTCCATCTCTCTTTCTATTTCTATCTTTTTTCACTCACTCTTTATGTTTACGTGTGCAGCGGAGGGTGTTGGGTTTCGTAGTAACATGCGCAGCGGAATATAGCAATTAAAATTTTAAGAAACCCAAAGCCATAGATCCGTTCATATGATTAAATCAAATACAACAAGATGAATAGAGGAATAACTAACCCTTGATGGCTATGAATTTTCTCTTTGGTCTTGGTGGAGATCTTGAAACTTTATCACGAACAAATCACGAACTTTGTAAGATGATAAAATTCACCCTCTAGCGGTATCCACACTTCGAACGAATATCAAAGGAGCTTCTTTGATCTTGGTTGCTAGACCAATATTATGAAACACACTTTCACAATACAAAAAGAACTATATGGAATTTATTTGTGAATTATTTTGTTCCTCAATCAATGATATCTTAGAACAAAATAAATCTCTCTCAAACTATTTGAGACTCACAAAGGCACTTGTTAATATGGTCTGGCCGAATTGGGGTTTTTTATACACAATTAAGACATATTCCAAATAGGTAACTTGTGTCAAAAACCATTCCTAATCGAATTAGGAAATTTTCCAATCGGAGGAGCACCAGGCGCCCGCCTGGAACCACCCAGGCGCCCGCTGTTTGGGCAGAAATCCAGTTCCTTTCTGGCTTGATACAGGCGCCCGCCTGGTGCAACCAAGCGGCCCGCTTGGTTGACCAGGAGGCCCAATCTTTCCAGAAATTCCTTGGAAGTCCTCCGATCCTAAATGCAATATAGTCCTTTTATTTAAGATTCGTTCTATTTGGTGTGACCCTCTAGGATTATACTAAGTTGGCAATGGGCTCAAACATGATTCCATAAGATATGATTAGGTTCTAGAAAACCGTCATACCTAACCAAATAGTATAACTAGATACAAGTTCGCATTCCTTTAGAATATGTCATAATCCTTTTGTCCACGATGTCATTGAACACAAGTCATGGTCAAACAGTCAACTTGTTTTGTTCAATACTTTCTCGATTCCATATGTTGATAATTCAAATGCTATTGATCTAATCAATCCATTTGAGTCCGGCCGAACATTTCATCAACATCATTCCTTCGAGGGGCCCAAGCTTGACATCTCTCAGTGGAGAGACAAATTCATTTAGCTTATTATTCTTCCCAACGAGAATCCGATTATGCCAATCATACCCTTTATAACTACCGTGTTAAGGTAGCGTTTGATATGTTAAACACAATGTTTATCAAGTGGAATACTATAATAACTTCATGTCTAAGGATTCAAATGACATAACTCATATGAGATATATGTACGACATAGACCATGACATAAATCTCATACAGCGGGTCATGTCCAGTACCTTGTTCCAAACAAGTACCCATAAATCTAACATGATCATCTCATGATCATTTAGCCTTTATACTAGTGCTTAACAAGTACTAGGGACGGGGATTATTATAAGTAAACATGAACAACAATAATAATCAAAACATCTCTTTATTGATATGAAATAAATGATAACAATTACAACGTTTACTAAACGTGCCTAGGGCACCACTACCAACAATCTCCCACTTGCCCTAGCCCAATCTCCCATGTATCTAATACCCATGGACCTAACATGACCATCATGTTTAGCTTGTGAAAGTCCCTTTGTTAGCGGGTCCGCAACATTGTCATCAGTAGGTACTCTGCATATATTTACGTCTCTCCTATCAACGATTTCTCGAATGATATGAAAACGCCTAAGTATGTGTTTGGATTTTTGATGTGCTCTTGGTCCTTTGCTTGAGCAATAGCACCATTATTATCGCAATAAAGGTCTATTGGATTAGCAATACTAGGAACCACTTCAAGTTCAGTTATGAACTTCTTAATCCAAACAGCTTCCTTTGCAGCATCCGATGCAGCAATATACTCAGCTTCTGTTGTAGAATCAGCGGTTGTACTTTGCTTGGAACTCTTCCAGCTTACAGCTCCACCATTTAACATAAACACAAAACCCGATTGCGATCGGCTATCATCTTTGTCGGTTTGAAAGCTTGCATCCGTGTAAGCATTTACAACGAGATCATCTTCCATTCCTCCATAGACCAAAACGAGTCTTTAGTTCTTCTCAAGTACTTAAGAATCGCTTTTACAGCTATCCAGTGATTTTCGCCAGGGTCGGATTGGTATCTACTTGTCATGCTCAAAGCATAAGACACATCCGGCCTAGTACAAATCATGGCATACATGATGGACCCAATTGCCGAAGCATATGAAACATCATTCATTTTCTCACGCTCATTTTGTCTTAGGACATTGAGTCTTGCTTAGAGAAACTCCATGTAACACGGGCAAGGTGCCTCTCTTAGAATTTTCCATACGGAATCTTCTAACGACCTTGTCAATGTATGTACTTTGGCTTAAAACCAAGTAGCCTCCTTGATCTATCTCTATAGATCTAATGCCAAGAATATATGCGGCTTCACCCATATCTTTCATTGCGAAGCACTTTCCTAACCAAGTCTTCACAGACTGAAGTGTAGGAATGTCGTTTCCAATGAGCAATATGTCATCCACATAAAAATAAGGAATAGCACTATGCTCCCACTAATCTTCTTGTATACACAAGGCTCATCTTCGTTCTTGATAAACCAAACTCTTTGACCGATTCATCAAAACGGAGATTCCAACTCCTGAAGCTTGCTTCAATCCATGATGGATCTTTGCAATTTGCATACCTTAGAATCTTGTTCAAAACCTTCTGGTTGTGTCATATACACATCCTCTTGAAGTTTTCCATTCAGGAAAGCGGTTTTGACGTCCATCTGCCATATTTCATAGTCATGATATGCGGCAATGGCAAGCAAAATTCTTATAGACTTGATCATTGCTACGGGTGAAAAGGTCTCATCATAGTCAATACCATGAACTTGCCTATAACCATTCGCTACAAGCCTAGCTTTGTAAGTATGCACCTTCCCATCCATGTCAGTCTTCTTCTGAAGACCCATTTGCATCATATGGTTTTTACACCTTCGGGCGCATCAATCAAATTCCAAACTTGATTGTCTTGCATGGATTGCAATTCGGATTTCATGGCTCCAAGCCACTTGTCCGAATCAGGAGAAGACATCGCCTCTTGGTAGGTTGAAGGTTCATCATTCTCAATGATTTCTACCTCATTACTATCCGTTACGAGAAATCCATATCTCTCGGGCTCGGATCGTAACCTACTAGATCTGCGAGTTGCTTGTGTATTTTGAACAGGTTCCACAACTCCTTGTGGTTCTTGTTCTTGTTCCACTATTGGTTCAATGTATTTTCTGGGTCTCGAATTTCTTCAAGATTTATTTTACTCCCACTGATTTCTTTGGAGAGAAACTCTTTCTCTAGAAAGACACCAGTTCGGGCAACAAACACTTTGTTGTCCTCACGGTTGTAAAAGTAATATCCTTTAGTTTCCTTAGGATATCCCACGAAATTACATTTATAGATTTGTGTGCAAGTTTGTCTGAGACAAGTCTTTTGACAAAAGCTTCACAACCCCAAATCTTCATGAAAGATAGACAAGGCTTCTTTCCGCTCCACATCTCATATGGAGTCTTTTGAACCGATTTAGTTGGAACACGATTTAGTGTGAAAGCAGCGGTTTCTAGGGCGTAACCCCAAAAGGATATTGGAAGATCAACTTGACTCATCATTGATCGAACCATGTCTAACAAAGTCCGATTCCTCCTTTCGGACACACCATTCCATTGTGGTGTTCCGGGTGGAGGTCAATTGTGAAACTATTCCACAATTCTTTAGATGATCATCAAATTCTTGACTTAAGTATTCACCACCACGATCTGATCGAAGTGCTTTAATACTTTTGCCAAGTTGTTTTCTACTTCATTTTGAAATATTCTAAATATCTCGAATGCTTCACTTTATGTTTCATGAGGTAAACATACCCAAATCTACTATAATCATCAGTGAAGGTTATGAAGTATTGAAATCCTCCCCTAGCATTGCTACTTAATGGTCCGCATACATCGGAATGTATCAACCCCAATAAGTCGCTTGCCCTTTCACCCAACTTGGTAAAAGGTGTCTTAGTCATTTTCCAAGAAGACACGACTCACAAGTATCATATGACTCTAAGTCACATGAACCCAAAAGTCCGTCCCCATGGAGTTTTGAGATACGCTTCTCATTAATATGACCAAGACGGCAATGCCACATATAAGTATGATTACATCATTAGGTTTAGATTTCTTATTTACATGATAGACATTATTTTCATTCTTGACATCCAAGATATAAAGGCCATTAAATGAATTAGCAATACCATAAAGCACATCATTTAAATAAATAGAAAATTCTTATTCTCAATAAGAAACTTAAAACCTTCATTATCCAAACAAGAAATTGAAATAATATTTCTGCTCAAATCCGGAACATAATAACAATTGTTCAAAACAAGAATTAATCCGGAAGGTAAAGTGACTTCATAAGTCCCTACGGCTAATGCAGCAACTCTTGCTCCATTTCCCACGCGTAGATCTACTTCACCTTCTTTAAGCAGTCTCTTATTCTTTAATCCCTGCACATTTAGACAAATGTGAGAACCACATCCGGTATCCAATACCCAAGAATCAGTGGTAGAAAGGAGAATATCTATCATATAGATACCTGAAGTCGACGCAGCCTTGCTGCTCTTCTTCTTCTTTTGCTCTTCCAAGAAAGCCTTGCAATTACGTTTCCAATGACCAATTTCTTGACAATGGAAACAGATTGCATCCTTTTGTGAATCAGGTTTTGCCTCAGAAGCCTGGCAACCTTTGCTTGCTATCTTGGGTTTGACAACTTTTGCCTTACCCTTTCCTTTGGCACTAGCCTTCTTCCCATCATGAACCAAGAGCACGGGAGAACCTTTCTCCACAATTTTCATCTCTGCAGTTTTTGAGCATCCCATGCAACTCAGAGAGATTCTTATCAATTCCATGCATGTTATAATTCATCACAAACTGATTATAACTTTTAGGCAATGAATTAAGAATGAGATCCGTGGCTAGCTCCAATGGGATTGGATAACCAAGTTTCTCAAGGTGCTCTACATAACCTTTCATTTTAAGAAAGTGAGGACTCATTGTTGCCCTTCATTCATTTTACTAGTAGTGAATGTAACAATGGTCTTGTACCTCTCTTGCCTAGCTTGCTCTTGAAAAATGGTTCTCAACTCCACGCCTATCTCATAGGCTTCCAAATGTTCCAAACTTTGTTGAGTTTGAACACATAGCAGCAAGCATGAGACAACTTACATCTCTAGAATCATTACGATGTTTCTTGTAATTGTCTCTTTCCACCCTAGGGGCAGTAGGCGGTGGTTCAGTCAGGAGAGAGACCCATCGAGAATGTACAACTTATCTTCTTGCCTAAGAACGATTCTTATGCTACGGATCCAATCCATAAAGTTAGTACCATTCTCTTCGAGCTTATCTTTTTAAGGATCGATCGCAACGACATTGATTGAGTGTTATTAGTCATTATCTACAAATATGCAAAATTTCCAAAATTTAATAAGTACCGATTTTCATTAAAGAGATAAATAATGTATTTTAAACAAAATACTCCCACTAAGTATATATAACCTCTTATACATCCAATGTATAATATAATTTAATTGGGTTGAGATCCCGCTTTAATCTAATTTTGAGTACGCTTTGGCGCACCGCTCAAAATAAATCAATTAGGTAGACAACTCTTGTCAATCACATCTCATATGACTCTCAGTTCTTTTCATGAGATTCTTTAAGAAATCCAATTTCAAAAAGCATGTTAAATCTCATCTTTGCCTTAAGCCCAAAACTGTTTTGACGCTTAATTAAGTCCAACCATTTTAAACGCATAGGAAACTCTTATTCACTCATCTTGCTCAAACATGAATAAAATCAATGCACCTCGCTTTGGCGAGCCCACATAAAATTTCTCATGTATAAACAAGTGTTTTAATCATGGCATGGCAAAAGGACTTAAAACTTTCTTTGAAGGTTCATCACATATAGCATATAACACATTATGAGCACATAATATAAACATGTTACACATCAAGTTTAGCCACTAAATTAATCTCCATTAATTTAAGCATGGTATTTATGTGTCATTAGTTTCTCTATAATTATGAGGATGAGACTATTTCAACTTTGGTTATTATCTCCAAATCAAGACAACAAGAAGTGCGGTTGAACTAAGCCATTAGGCAACCACAATCCCGCACTAATTCAAGAAACCAAGAAAGTAGTCCATGTGGCCGAAACTAAGCAATAGATGGTCTCGATGAACGTAGGCAATTGCATTCACAATTCCACATGGATCTCCATCATTGAATCAAGAACTTTGTTCTCAATTTTAGCAATTATGAACTCTTCATAATTCTAACTTTGTTTTATCTTTGAAACTTTGATTGCGATCAATTTTGGGAAACACAATCTCGATGAACGCAGATTAGCCATCCAAAACTTGAACCAATCTAGGAATCACAAGACTAAAACAAATAGGAAAATCAAACCCCAAAATCCACACACAAAACAACACACCAAAAACCCATTCCAGATCAGCAAGTCTGAAGTGGTCTTGTTACTGGTTTTGTTGGATTTATCGAAAAATTCCAGAATCAGATTTTGAACAAAATCAGAACATTCTGGCCTAGCGAGCGCGCGCCTGCGTCCAGCACGGGCCGGGCGCCTGCAACGCGCGTGCGCCTGGTCCAGCGCGGGCGAGCGCATGTATGGTCAGAATGGTATGGAATTTTCAAGTTCGAAAATTTTGTCTCAAAATTATTTTTCCCCGATTATTAAAACTTTGATCCAATCAAAATCAATAATCGAAATAATTCAGAATCCACCATAATTTTATTGCGATTGAATCGTGCGATAAAGTTGGAAAAACAATAAACCACATAAAATCACAAAACACATAAACATCATATAATCCAATATTCATATCATGCTTGGCACATAGACAATTTATATACACACAACATGATCCAAGTATTGAATTAATCAACATGAACGGGGCTCTGATACCACTGTTGGTTCGTAGTAACATGCGCAGCGGAATATAGCAATTAAAATTTTAAAGAACCCAAAGCCATAGATCCGTTCATATGATTAAATCAAATACAACAAGATGAATAGAGGATAACTAACCCTTGATGGCTATGAATTTTCTCTTGGTCTTGGTGGAGATCTTGAAACTTTATCACGAACAAATCACGAACTTTGTAAGATGATAAAATTCACCCTCTAGCGGTATCCACACTTCGAACGAATATCAAAGGAGCTTCTTTGATCTTGGTTGCTAGACCAATATTATGAAACACACTTTCACAATACAATAAAGAACTATATGGAATTATTTGTGAATTATTTTGTTCCTCAATCAATGATATCTTAGAACAAAATAAAATCTCTCTCAAACTCTTTGAGACTCACAAAGGCACTTGTTAATATGGTCTGGTCGAATTGGGGTTTTTATACACAATTAAGACATATTCCAAATAGGTAACTTGTGCAAAAACCATTCCTAATCGAATTAGGAAATTTCCAATCGGGAGCACCAGGCGCCCGCCTGGAACCACCCAGGCGCCCGCCTGTTTGGCAGAAAACTCCAGTTTCTTTCTGGCTTGAACAGGCGCCCGCCTGGGCACCCAAGCGCCGCTTGGTTGACCAGGAGGCCCAGATCTTTCCAGAAATTCCTTGGAAGTCCTCCGATCCTAATGCCAAATAGTCCTTTTATTTAAGATTCGTTCTATTGTGTGTGACCCTCTAGGATTATACTAAGTTGGCAATGGGCTCAAACATGATTCCATAAGATATGATTAGGTTCTAGCAAACCGTCATACCTACCCAAATAGTATAACTAGATACAAGTTCGCATTCCTTTAGAATATGTCATAATCCTTTTTGTCCACGATGTCATGAACACAAGTCATGGTCAAATAGTCAACTTGTTTTGTTCAATACTTTCTCGATTCCGAATATGTTGATAATTCAAATGCCTATTGATCTAATCAATCCATTTGAGTCGGCCGAACATTTCATCAACATCATTCCCTTCGAGGGGCCCAAGCTTGACATCTCTCCGTGGAGGGACAAATTCATTTAGCTTATTATTCTTCCCAACGAGAATCCGATTATGCCAATCATACCCTTTATAACTACCGTGTTAAGGTAGCGTTTGAATATGTCAAACACAATGTTTATCAAGTGGAAGACTATAATAACTTCATGTCTAAGGATTCAAATGACATAACTAATATGAGATATATGTACGACATAGACCATGACATAAATCTCATACAGCGGGTCATGTCCAGTACCTTGTTCCAAACAAGTACCCATAAATCTAACATGATCATCTCATGATCATTTAGCCTTTATACTAGTGCTTAACAAGTACTAGGGACGGGGATTATTATAAGTAAACATGAACAACAATAATAATCAAAACATCTCTTTATTGATATGAAATAAATGATAACAATTACAACGTTTACTAAACGTGCCTAGGGCACCACTACCAACAGAGGGGAGACCTAAATCGTTGTTGAATGGCGTTTAAGTCGGCTACCTTTCAATTTGATGTTGTACATGTTTTTTTTTTGTTTTTTTCGTTTGCCATAGTGGACGTTGGCTGAGATGGACGGTGCTGATAGTGAATGATGGTCGTTGTAGTGGACGGTGGTGGTGGTGGGGTTAATGAACGGTGGTTATTGTTGTTGGGTAATGATGTAAAAATGATGGTGGAGATAAAAGAATAAATTGTTAATGATTTTTTTATTTTGAAAAAAAAATTCTAATCATCTTAATCTCAATTCCACAATCTATTTATCTCATTATTATTCTATTTGAGTTAAAAGCATTAAATTTTGATAATATAATTAACAAGTTTTTTTTTAATAATATTCTGTGATTTTAGCAATGAACATTTTTTCATATTAGGAACGACCAAAACCGTCACCATTTTTTGTAAGAAAAAA
>JAOWBW010000197.1:3144357-3202224 GCA_026119855.1 Campanula takesimana | reverse complement strand
TTTTTTTTTCTTATTTTACCCCTGCAAAATTGATCACGTGTATGGTCACATGATGACTTAACTGAGAAAAATGGATGTCGTTAGTGGTAGGTATGGGGGATACAATAAAAATTAGAGTTTGGGTATGACGGGTGCAAAAAATGAGAGTCCAGATACCAAATCCAAAATAACCCAATAGTTCAGGTACTATATTTACAGTTTTTTCATTTTTTAATAACAATTTCAGTTAATTTATTAACCAAATAATAACAAATCAAATGTATTTTAGAAGAAAAAAATAGGCACGATACTCTTTCAGTTTTATTAATATTTTAAAATGTTATAATGAGGGGGATACGAAGCTTGTCCTTTAACAATAAAGAGAGAACGTAAGGATTACCTCTAAATTACAATGGTTATCTTAATTTAAATAAATCTATCTAATCTAAATAAAATTAAACCATAGTATAAAAATGAAAATGTTAAAAATTAAATGTAACTTCCTTTGGTCATTCGCTTTCCGATGTGTCTTATTGGGTGAGGATGGTGTCGGTGATTACAAATGACATATTGTAAAAAACAGTATATAGAATAAATGGAAATATGGAATGGATTAAAAGTATGGAAGATGGATAAATGGATGGAAATTATAAAAAAAAACGGAAGTTGGTTGATGATTTGCACAAGAGAAATGAAGAAAGTAGGTTATGTTGTAAGTATGAATGTGGATAATCTACAAGTTAAATGGAAAGGGTCAAAGAATTGTTAGGTACAAATCAGACTGAAATTTTGAACAAAAGGAGATTAGTGATTAACTTAAATATATACCATGTTAGCGAATAGCGCAAATTTGGTCATCTTCATCATATTGAAATCCTTTCTGTATATATTTTGCTTCATCAAAGTTGAGGAATGTAATCGAAGTCCATAAGAACTTCCAGTTTTTTGATAAAATGTTGGTGGCGACGACATTTTAGGTGGGAAGGAAAAAGAGTATTTGAGAAATAAAGGTTCTCGCAAATTATGCATTCTATCGATTCCATATGTGGATTGTTTGATTCATCCGGAGCTTTCCCTCATCATCTTCATTTCAAATAAGAGAATAGAATAAATAGATGATTCAAAATGATCACAGGCACGTATGGTTATAGATTAGGAACTTAGACTACTATAAAACCGACGAGCCTCTCCATACCGTATGAAGCTCTAACATTTTGTTCTCAACTGTCTATATTTATATTTGGTTCTGACATTCATTGTGTACAAATTCAACGAAGCTAGGAGTTGGTTAAGGGGTGAACGACGATACAGGAATGAGACAAATGGGATGGCGAAGGAGGGGGAGTGGAGCTGGTGATAGCGTCAATGACTGACGGTTGTAGATCAATGCAGGGGTGACGGCAATGGTTGAGGTACGGGGAAGCGAAGTGAAGTGGTGATGGAAAGGTTGCGGATGGGTCAATATTGACGGGGGATGGAAGAAAGGGTTGGGGGTTAATTGTTTTATATATTGACAATTTGGGAAGGAATTTAAACTTTCATCCCTTAGTTAAGCTGCATGTACTCAGCACGTTATGATTTAACTGGAATTTCTAACATTTTTGATAAAAAGCCTCTAGTTGCCAATTTTGTTAACTTCAGACCCTGGCCAAAATTGGAACATCAAACTATTTCCACTAATAACCCCCTAACTTTAAACCCTTATTTCAATGCTGAAAGAATATTTTGAACACTCTTTACTAAAAATAACAATTATTTAGATTAAAAGTTAATTTAATTGTGACAGATATTTTGGATAGAAATGTTAAAAAAAATTGTTATTGTGATGTAGGCTTTTAAAAGGAAGGAGATGGGGTATTTTAGGAAGTATGGATAATAGTATACGGGTATTACTTAGAAATGTTACAAAAGCTACGGGTGTGAATAACAACACTCGAAACAAAAGGAAACGCGGATACGAGTCTGAATTAGGGTTCCAGTCAATCAATCTGATAGGAAGTGGGAAGAGAGAGAGAGAGAGAGAGAGAGAGAGAGAGAGAGAGAGCAGTCGCGAGAGCATCTGAGAGAAGACGACCAAAGTCGGGAAATAAACTGACGGTGCCGTCGTACCTACCTCGTCCGGCCGGCTTCTTTTACTCTTCAGGAGCTGACTGTTGAATTTTTCGTTTTTTCATGTAAGTTTTCTCAATCATTTTCGTTTTTATTGGTAACCTCACTTCAGCTTTATATAATTTCATGTTTGATTAAATTATCTGCTACTCGGCGATGAGACGACGCTTTAACCTAGCTTCTTTATGTTTATCTATTGTTTTTTTATTTTATTTTTTGATTGAATTACTCTATTTGATGAATGAGATTGACAAGAAGCATAGGGAAAGGTTCAAGTAAATTAAGGTTTGTTTATGTTTATAGTTTTTGTATTGAAGCTGAAAAAATGAAGTTGTAAATTACTGGTGTCGGTTCGGTGACATGATTTTAGAATATTGTCCAACATCACAGCTGGTTGTAACTTGCTGAAATAATTGTTTGTAGATGAGTAATCTATTAATTTCTGTGGAAGATTGTGGCTTTGTATTATGCTTCATTATACCCTTAAATCTGCTGAATCATGGCCTGGTCAAAACTTGATGAAATACTTTTGTCGTGGGTGATGGTTCTAGGGGTGTTGTCTGAGTTTTCAGGTGTCCTTATAGCCTTTTAGCAAGTTTGAGAGCCAAAAAAAAAAAAAAAAAAAGAAAAGAAGAGGCTGATTTTCATCTGTACTTCATCTCATACTCCATGGAAAGCACAATAGGTTTTATGATTCCTTATTAAGGTCAAAACAAATTGTTAAGCCCTCTTGCAACAACTCAGAAAGGGATGATAATCAGGAGTGTTCCATTAAACTGTGTTGGGCTGTATTGTCACCCTATTACAAATTGATTCATCGCAGCACTATCCTATACAGGATAAATTGGTCCTTGGGCTCCTGTTATCCACGAGTGCCCAGACACTTTAGCTGAACATTGAACTTCGGAAACTGATATCATCAGCTATCTTTTCGTTTTCCTGGTATCCCATCAGAGGGTTGCTATTATAGCTAATTTGCCTCAGTTTTTTTTTTTTTTTTTTTTTTTTTTTAAATAAAAATTTTGCATAACAAATTTCAAGTCATGTGAGCAGTTTCATTAAGACTTCTTCTCCTCCATAACAAGAATCAGTCATGTGAGAATATCATAGGTTAGGTCTGTTGAAGACTTGGTTGTGTGAGCTCACTTGTTTCTTTGTAATCATTCAAATGTACATGATGAACCAGAATTCATTCATCATGTTGAATCCAGTCTCGAAGTATTGAGCATAAGTAAGTGGTTATGTTGTAGAGAAGTACTTTACGTTTACGGTGAAAGTAGTTTAAGCAAGGTTAACACATCACCAGGATATACAGGCTGCATATATAAAGTAATGATAATGAATGCTGTTATAACGTTTGGTTTATGGTGGAACTTATGCCCGTCATCCTTGTAGTCTATTGCATTATTGTTCCTGGTACACATTTGTATATCTTTACCTAGAACTCGATAATTGATTCAGTCCTGTCAAGTATATTAAAATTTAGCTGCTGGTGGTCTAGTGGCAAAAATGACTCCTTTTCTTCAATGAGCTGCTAGACATCCATCGGCAAATGACTATCCTATCAATTTTCTTGACTCACCATTATTCTCTTGATTATCTTTTCACCAACCACCCCAAGTGGAAGAGCAGTCCATGGGAAGATATCACATTAGATATATATAAACAACCATTTGCAGCTATTTACTGTTCATTATATATGTTGGAAAGTCTTGTTATGTGTTTGTCAATAGGACTGATGGAAATGGTGGTTCATGGGCAACTTTGTTCTGATTGTTTTCACAGCAGGTTTGCACCATGAATTTTTAGTCGTTTCATATTGTCAGTTTATTATTATTATCTTTGGGGTGGGGATTGGGGGAACCTTATTTTCTTTGCTCTAATGGTTCTTGTAAGAACTGGTAAAGAGCTTGACATAAATTAATATCATATAGCATGAACCATTGAGAGCCACAATAATTTTCATGATGATCAGATGTCTAGAGAGAAAGAGCAACTCATGCATTATTTACATGCCTCTGTTTCATTCTAAGGTGCTCATACTCTTTGGTTTACCCCACTGGATGTCGACAAGACCAAACTACAAGTGTCCGACATCGGTACAACAGGGTAAACCATAGAGCCCGAGCATCACAGGTTTCATTCATATGTCGGGATATCTATGTTTTGTATCTTTATTTTAAATCTGTCATTATGCGCTAAGCCAGCATTCTGCCATTTAAGATAGGTCGTCCGATTCACTTTGAGCTTTTTCATGAACTAAAAAAGGTTGTTTGTGGATGTACTAATTAATGTTTGTATATTAAAATGTAGTTTGTAGCTGTGGGTTCTTAAATCATAGGATACATGGCCACCCGAGCAAGGATCCGTCTTATTACATATTCACCAGAGATTCTTAATGGAGAGCCGATCTATGCTTCCTCAAATTGCCTTCCAGTAAAGGCTTTGAACTTGGAACCTGCTGGGTTTTCTTTTCACTCTGCTGCTCTTCGTCTCCGTGGCTGTTTCAAGGAAGAAAATGTGGATGTTGATAGTGAGAAGGTATCTAAAGAAAAGGAAAATGATTATATGCAATCATCAGATTTATAGCAGCAAAGGTAAGAAGAAATCTGGTGACGGAGGAAACCAACAGGATCATTATGCATTATTAGGGTTGGGCCATTTGAGGTATTGGCAACTGAGGAACAGATACGAAAGAGTTACCGCGAGACTGCTTTAAAGTATCATCCCGACAAGCAGGCTGCCATTCTTCTTGGGGAGAAAGTGAAACTGCTAAGCAAACTAAGAAAGACGAAATCGAGAACCGCTTTAAGGCCATCCAAGAAGCTTATGAGGCATTGATGGACCCGGTGAAGAGGAGAATTTTTGACTCTACAGATGAGTTTGATGATGAAATTCCCACTGAGTGTGCCCCTCAGGACTTTTTCAAGGTGTTCGGACCAGCTTTTATGAGGAACGGACGTTGGTCAGTTGTTCAGCCAGTCCCTTCCTTGGGAGATGATAATACCCCATTTAAGGAAATGGATGATTTTATAATTTTTGGTACAGTTTTAAAAGCTGGGAGAGAGTTTCCACATGAGGAAGAGTTCGATCTTGAGCAAGCTGAATCTCGAGACCATAAGAGGTGGATGGAAAGGCAGAATGCCAAGCTTTCAGAAAAGGCTAGGAAGGAGGAATATGCGCGAATACGCAATCTTGTTGACAATGCCTATAAGAGAGACCCTAGGGTTTCGAGGAGGAAAGAACAGGAGAAGGCTGAAAAGAAGAAGAAAAGGGAGGCCAAATATCTAGCAAAGAAAATGGAAGAGGAGGAAGCAGCGAGGGTTGCTGAGGAAGAGAGGCGTAAAAAAGAGGAAGAGGAAAAGCAAGCTGCTGCTGCTGCACTAAATCAGAAGAAAGCTAAAGAGAAAGAAAAGAAGCTACTGCGTAAAGAAAGAACTCGTCTTCGGACCCTGTCCGCCCCTGTTTGTCCCAGCACTTGCTTGACCTTTCTGAGGATGATGTGGAAAGTCTTTGCATGTCGCTTGACATTGATAATCTGAGGAATTTATGCAACAATATGGAGGGGAAAGAAGGGCAGGGGCAAGCCGAACTTCTCAAGAATGCACTTGGGGGTAATATGAATCATCAATCGACAATGGCGAGAAGAGGAATTCGAAAATGGAGCAGCAACAAAACGGGTCAACAAAAGTCAACGGCACCATTCCTTTGAGCAGCACAACTGTGAAAAAGGACAAACCTTGGGGAAAGAAGAGATTGAGTTACTGAGAAAAGGGATTCAGAAATACCCTAAAGGGACTTCCCGTAGGTGGAGGTAATCTCAGAGTACATCGGGACCGGAAGATCGGTGGAGAGATTCTCAAAGCAACAAAAACGGTTCTTTTACAGAAACCCGACTCAGCAAAAGCATTTGATTCCTTCCTTGAGAAAAGAAAGCCAGCAGTTTCCATTTCCTCTCCACTCACAACTAGAGAGAGTTGAAGTTGAGGGGGTACCCTCTTCTACTAATACCAGTTCCAGCCAAACAGAGAGCAATCAAACTAGTTCTGAGGATGTGGCTGCTGCTGTAAATGGTGGTGGGTCCTCCAGCTTAGACCAAGAAGTTTGGTCCGCTGTTCAGAAAACGGCGTTAGTTCAAGCTCTGAAAACGTTCCCCAAAGAAGCTACTCAGCGTTGGGAAAGAGTTGCTGCAGCTGTACCTGGGAAAACTGTAAACCAGTGTAAGAAGAAGTTTGCTTTGTTGAAGGAGAACTTCAGGAACAAGAAGACTACTGTTTAGTTGGCCCGATGAAATCAAGCTTGCCCCCCCCCCTCCCCACCCACCCGCCTGCACCCCCACCCCCACATTTTGGCCATTGTTTCTGTTCTATAATACTTGGTGAGAAAGTGAAGGCAAACAAGATCGCAGGTTCGTAGCATCACAGATGGAAAAGTGGAGGTACCAATGAGTAAAATTATTTGTATTTCCAATTCATTTTTGCCCCCACCCCCCCCCACCCCACCCCTCCCCCCCTCGCCCTCTCAAAATATTTTAGTCATGTTTCCGTATTGTAGTAGAGTGTTTTAAATTTTGTGTTAGAGAAATTTGTCCCGGAATGAGGTTATAGGGGCCTCCTTGCTACTACTTCACTTGAAATTTATTGAAGCTACCTATTTATTTGTTATGTTCTTTTGGTGTTGACTTGCTAACGTTGGTGTGTTGTTGACTAGTGGAATCTCTCTCTGAATGTTGACAATTTGGTTGTTGACTAAGGGCTGTGAAATTGGAGTGTTTGGTAATTCTCAAAAAGAAACCAAGGGGAGGGGACTCAAATTTCAGCTATTATGAAGATGGAAATAAAACATTGACATATTAAAACTCTTAAGCGCTCTATTTGATGGAAATAATGCACTAAAGTATTTTTATAGTACAGCATTCTCTATATTATTTTTAAAATGGGAGACGCGGTTTGCAACGCTGGAGCAGTTCCATGTCCCTCTGATAACTAGGGGTAGGCCTCGATCAATGAAACCAGTGTGGGAATCTTGACGATTTTGTACCTAGTGAAACCTCCTTCATTTAGTAACTTTTTCCATTCGGATTCACTCCTCTCCCTTCCGCTTGAGAGGTGCATAAGCATCACAAGATCAAACACTTTGGCAGTATCATCAAATGGACCGACACCTCCCGACTGCAAAACTACATCGACAATGATAATTTTTCCACCTTCTTCTGGTATTGCTTTGCGACAATTCTTCAATATCTTCACACAATCTTCGTCACCCCAGTTATGCATAATCCACTACATCATACATACACAGGACAAGGTTAGAGAAGCATTGCCTTGTTAACTATTTCGTTAGTTTTTTCTAACACCGTTATCAAATTGGTTTGAAATGAAAGTCGAATTTGCTTTATGAACGAGTTGAAGCTAACCTTTATGAACATTGCATCTGCTTTAGGAATGGCCCTCAAACATGTTACCTCCAACATGGATCACCCCATCATAAACCGGTGCATTCACAACAACATTTGGCAAATCAAAATTAATCCCTCGAATATGCGGATTCGCCTTAACAATCTCACAATCGCGCCGCTCCAACACCGCCCCCAACGTCCACCAAAGACCTAAGCCCACCAAACCCGCCTTCATAATTACGTACAATAGCATCCGTGGTGATTTTAGCCGTGCAAGCCATCCCCTCATTGAAAACTCTACTAAAATCAAGATTTTTAGAATTATATTGCCAAAACTCTTCTCCATGGGCTTTCTTAAACGCCGTGCCACCTTCTAATATAGATCGACTAACAAATCCCAAAGGAGCCTGCATGACGGGATGAGCGCGCATCATAATCAATGGAGCCATTGAAAGCTCAAAATCATGCAAAAGCCACTTAGAGGAGTGATTGAGGGTGTAGGCGGTCTCATTTTCTGACTGAGGCATTTCATCAAACACTTTCTTATGGACTAGAAACCTGATAAGGCGATCAAGACCGGAGATGTCCAATGTTGGAGAGTTGATATAAGAAGCGATTTGGGAGAGAGTAATAGGGGAGCCATGGGAGTTAATGATATCAGCAAGGCGAAGATCAACAGCCCATTTGAGTGCCATGGACTCAACAGAGCTGTATATGATGCGCCATATTTTGGCTTGGCCTTGTAGCATGCCCTCTTCCTTTGCTTGGATTTCACTTCCCATACCTTTTTTTTTGTGTGTGTGTGTGTGTGTGTGTGTGTTTAATGAAAAAAATGAGGGATGCGTTAACAACTAACAAAGAGAGGTGCACCTTATATATAGTCTCGTCTGGAATTGGAACTACTAGTGCAATGTGAGATTGTTTTAATAATTGAACATGATACAACAAAAGTTAAAAATAGACATGTATAATGACACAAATAAAGTAATATTCTAATGATTATTTATAAATGTAATCTACCACTGATGACGCCCTGAGAATCTGGGGTCACGGAGATAGAACTCCAATTTGATTGTCTCATGTTCCTGATCACAACACAAACAAGAACACCGTTAGGACCAAGGCCGGGTTTGAATCCGGCTTAGGCCCTCGGGTTTGAGAGTAAGTTCTCGGAGGAAAACCTAAGAAGATAGATCCGTGAAGACCTAGTGTGTGTGATTAGGATGGAGCACGTACCTGGCCCATGGGGACGGATAGGAGTATTTATAGTTAAGAAGAATGAAAGAAGGCCATACATTGCTAATTAAACATTGAAATTAAAGAAAATCCATAAATAGAAAAAAGATTAAACTTAGAGAATTAGAGAAGAACCACAATTAGGGCTTTGAGAAGGAAGAAGAATTACTTTTGCAGGTTAAGGATGTACTCTCTCTCTCTCTCTCTCTCTCTCTGATGGCCAAACTAATTGTTTGTCATTTGATGTTTCAAAAAAGGTCTTACCAAACTCGATTTTGTCGCTTTGTCGTTAAAAAAACCTAACAACATTAACAGCAATGGATCAATCTTTTAGCTGAGAATGCGTGGTAGATAATAGTGAGCGGAATGTTGTTGTGAGTAAATGGGTCTCATTGAATAAAAAAAAAATCACTCTGTCCCTAAATGGATTTCAATTTTTAAGAAATTTTTGTCTCCAAATGGATGCCTTTTTTTTTTTGGAATAACTTTATTCTTAATTGTTTTTTTAACCAAATTTTTTCACTAGTCAATTTATACTTGCAAAACTAAATGTTTGTAAAGAGAATTATATGATCATATATGAATATGTGTCATTAAAGTGTATGACGCTCAAAGGAGACATAAGTACTAACTCATTATTATATCGCAAAATCTTGGTAAAAACGCGTTTTTCCAAACGCTTAGGAAAAACGTGTTTTAAAAAAAAACTCAGTGGCATTTTTGTAAATAATCAGAACTTCTCAACGGTTTTGGATATAATTATAAAACCTTCTGGATATGATATTGATAGCCAGAACCTTTGAAAGTGATAGCCAGATGGGTCCTGGATATCAATATAAAACCTTCTGGATATGAGATTGATAGCCAGAACATTTGAAAGTGATAGCTAGAAGGGTTCTGGATATCAATATAAAGCCTTCTGGATATGAGATTGATAGCCAGAACCTTTGAAAGTGATAGTCAGAAGGGTCCTGGATATCAGTATAAAGCCTTCTGGATATCAATATAAAGTCTTCTGGATATGAGATTGATAGCCAGAAACATTTGAAAGTGATAAACACATTTTTCCTAACCATTACGAAAAAACGCGTTTTACAGCAGACCAACCTTATTATATTATTATGCGCGAGTATATAGGAGTGTTTTATAGGGAAAATGATACAATATTGTTCAACTTTTGGTGTACTTCACTCATTGTGGTTCAATGTTTCAATTTCATTAATGTGGGGATCAAAATTGCGAAAAGTTATCAGTGAGGGATCAATAAATATCTAACATTTTTTCAGAAATTAGACGACAAAACACTACAAGAAAAAAGGGCTATAGTGGCATTAAGTAAGTAAATGACATTGAATGTTTATATAGTGACATTTGATTTATAGCAGCATAGCATTAGATTGTATCTACTTAATGTCATTTCTAAGAAATGACACTATATATCTGATCACGCAAAAAAATGTGATCAAGGCCGGAACGGCGGTTTGGATACCCAGAATGCTAGTTAAGACCTGCAAAATGAACACCGTGAGCTTAGCCGGGGTTGCACCGGCGAAGACCCTCCGGCGTGAGAGTAAATTAGTCTGCTCAAGAATGAAATGTTGAGAGTAAAAATGAATGAGAGAATCAACCTGCGAAATAGATGATGGACTCTCTTCTTATAGGAGGCTGGCCTTCTCTCCAAGTTATGGATATGATGAGGTCAGCTTTGTCCTTGTGTGAAGTCACTCAAGTCATCCTTATCCATAGTAGGGTTCGAGTTGGGGACTGAAGCCCAACTAGCCTTAGTGGGCCGGGCCCAAGCAGAAGGGAGTGGTCACTGGGCTCTTCTAGAAACCTCGACTGGTTGGTCGTCACGAGCTGTACCAACGACCTAATTGACTGGGTAACTTCCTTGTCCGTAGGTCGGTGCTACTAGCTCGGCGCATTACACGAGCTGGAACGGCTTGATAGGCGAGCTGGTCTTTGAATACTTCTAACAGATCCTACTTGACCTCCATCCCAGATCGGTGGACGAGTTGGGCTCAAGCGTTAGGCCCATCCGTGGGCCAGCCCTGACTATGCCCGGTCAACCTCATAGGCGGCCTGTAAGGGTAATTCCTTTCAATGGCCCCCTGCTTCTTGCTCGAACGAGTTGAGAGCTGGAAGCATCTCCCAATTTGCTACGGACGTTCCTCACCCATTAATTCCTTCAAGTCGTTTGTGGGAAGCTAAACATATTAATATATTTCCACCGGCTCGCTGTTTTTTGTTGAGGCGAGGTAAGTGCTTGAGCGCGCGTTTTAAGCGATCTGATAGAGTACGTTTCCAATGCGGGTGATCTGTAGCCGGAGGACACGTGTTGCCTTATGAATGGATGATCAGACTGGCGGTTGCAGGCTTTTAGGTGTGACAAGGACGATGGGACGTTTGGGGTGTCTTCTGAGGGACGGCGCCGTTTGGGCGATCGAGGCACGGAAAATGGGGCTGGCGTGCGTTTTGGAAAGGACGTTTGAGTGATTACTCCAACGGGTCGTCAGTTGGTTCGGGTCGGTTCATGGGTTTGACCCGTTTGAGAACTATAAAACCCTTGCCTCCCCCCTCCATCCGTCACTTTGCGCCCCTTTAGAGAAGAGAGACGACCATTTGAAGCTTCGCGGCGACAAATATTTTCAACATCTTTCACTATTCATCACCGTTCAATCCTTTGCTAAACAGGTAAATTGCTTTGGGCCCTTAATTTCGCCGTTTATTTTGGATTTTTTTGTTGTTTTTCTTCTTTTTCTGGATTGCGTCGCCTGAAAATTTGAATTTTCCGGTGCCGGCGAAGCGTTCCCGGCAAGTAACAGGCTATTTCTTCAGAGATGCCGCCAGAGTTTTGCTATCATGAGAAGACCAAGTTGGTGTATGTTAGTGCGCCAAGTGGTTGGAAAAGGTTGAGCTTAGGGTCCGTTCGGAAGTTTCTGGGGTCTCACCAAATTACAGACGATCTGAAACTGCCCGCTTTTAATGGCGAGGACTTTCTAGGTCGTGATCATCCTAGCATGGTGCATCTCACGAGTTTTAATATCCTCCTTGGGCACTTAGCTATGTATTATACGTTTGGGGGGAAATTCTCTTCCCTGTTTGTTTTAGCGCGCGCCGGTTCAGGAGGGGGGTCTGGGCCCCAAACGAGCTTCAGCTCGGCTTTTAATACGGGGTCTGGCCCCCATGTTACTCTTGCAGGTATGTCTCGGAAGGATTCATCGACAAAGGTTGGGTCCGTTTCCCCGCACCAACTTATGCTCGTTAATGATCCCGACAATGAGTTTGAGCTTGCCTCGGACGAGGTGGTGTTCGACGTAAACCCCATTTCCTCGTATCGCCATGTGGAGGAAACGAGCACGAGGCCTTTTCCCTTAGAGGGCGAAGAAGATACTGTCTCAAGGAGCGAGGATGGAGGATGTGATGTGGAGAGTCAAATGCATGTTGAGGTCGATGAGGAGGACGAGGCGGACAGTAGAATTATTGAGAATATGGGTTTTGACTATATAGAGAAGTAACTTGCTCGATCGGCAACACCTATTTCTTCTCGCCAATTGGGTGCTGAACCTTCACCCGGCGATTCACAGCGCGTTTCTCCCCACCAACGACCAACAGCATATCAAATAAAATTGTCAATAAAGTATACTCGGAGTACAGAATAAGCCGAGCTGACTACAAAATAACTTATGTTCCCAAAGGGAGCGTGCCCATTGATTCACTAATAAGAGATAAAGAGCGAGTGGCCTTCTATGTCGGTCAGTTCGAGCAGGGCCTTAGGTTGCCTATGGACCCTTTCCTTAATCAGTTTTTGACGGGGACCGCGTCGGTACCCATACAGCTCGTGGCTAATGCCATCAGGTCGATAAATAGTTTTTTGGTGGTTTGTCGCCATCTTGGTTTCGAACCATGTATGAGTGTGTTCAGGAAGTTCTTTAGGATATCCCGAGTGAAGAGCAAGGGAGTTGATCCCCCTATAAAACGGTCTGTTTGGGTGCTGTCCCTAGCGCTCCTCGTTTACTGCATGCCTGACACGCCCCAAGTCCCGGGATCCCCTAATAGAACCTCGAACCTGGTGCGTGTAACTAACAAGAAACAACAAACTAACGGGAAACAGGAACAATACCTGTTAAAAACAAAACTGACAGGATATATATACTCAAGAGTAGGGAGCTAAGATAGCTCACACGAGTTCTAGACCAAGAAAATTAAAACCAAACAAGGTTACATACAGCGGAAAGACATGCCTAGCAAATAAGCTAGAAACAAGAACTGTCTAGGGACAACAAATACTACCCCAATACAAGCCCAGAGTTTACTAACTCATACAAGATCGTCCTTACCAAAATATAAAAGGACACTAACTTCGAACAAGAATATCCTGCTGAGTAAATTCCTAGCTAAGTCGAGCCTCACTGCGTACTATCCCCTGCTTTCCTGGGGGGGGGGGGGAACAATTAAACAAATAAAGGGTGAGATAAATCTCAGTAAGCTATTAACATGCAACTATATGTCATGTTATCATGCAATACAAGTAGATACTCAACTAAACATATATCAAGTATCATCAAGTAACAAGTATAGGAGAGGCTAAACCAACCCAACAAGTAATCAAGCTCAAGAAAGGTTCAGGTAACAAGTAGTCAAGTAGTGTAAGAGGCTAGACCAGCTCACCAAGATGCACATAGGCCTATCACGCATTTTTACCTGAATGCTTCCTTATTCCTCCCAAGAATACCATTTGTTGTTAATGCTTTTATAGCTGAGGACAACCAAGAACAAGAACAAGAAACTGCTGTGCAATATATAAGAAGACCTGGTAACCAGTGTCATCCACAAGAACAAGATCCATGAGGTGTTCAAGACAAGAGTTTAGCATTCACTAAAACCCCATCTCTCGCGATAAGCGTGAACCTATTCCTTTCATTATCTTTCTTTCTTTAAAATGTGTTTATGTGCAACACTCACATGCGATATGTGTCGCACCCACATGCGAATATGTGTCGCACCCACATGCGAATATGTGTCGCACCCACCTGCGATATGTGTCGCAGCCACATGCGAATATGTGTCGCACCCACATGCGAATATGTGTCGCACCCACCTGCGATATGTGTCGCAGCCACATGCGAATATGTGTCGCACCCACATGCGAATATGTGTCGCACCCACCTGCGATATGTGTCGCAGCCATGATGGACAGATTTATACATACTTTATCTCTACATATTCGTGTTATTTTAGTGCCTTTGCGATGTAATTTAGATTAGTTTGGTGTAAGTTTTGGTTTCTATTTCATTTGAGGAACTTTGTGGTAAAGTGTTTAATTTGGAGCACTTTTGAGGGTGTTTATGTAATTGCAAAGTCCGAATAGTCCAAGTCGGAGTCGTGGTCAAAGTGGTGGTCAAAGTCAACCAGGTCAAAGTAGCACTCCAGAAGTCAACAAAGAAATTGGCTTGAGCAGCATCCTGGGCGACCGCACAGCCAGGCGCCCGCGCGCAGAAGACCCAGCGCCCGCGTGAATTAACGATGAAAAACAACCCCAAGCTCTGGCCAAACAGGCGCCCGCGTGATGCCTAGCGGGCGGCCGCCCGGTACCTCCGCTCAGTTACGGGAAATTTAATTAAAGTCCAATATTTTGCAATCTCTTCCTATTTTTTGGACTCCTACCTCTCTTGTATAAATAGTTTAGTATCAGATCTGTTTAGGGTTCTCTTTTTATGCTTTCTTTAGTTTATTCAAGGTTTTAAAAAGTTGTAAACAAGATTCAAGGATTATTCATCATCAAGCGACTATCCAGGTTTTATGTATCTAAACTTAATTCTTGTGATTCTTGCTATGGGTATGAGTAGCTAAGTTATTCGTTCATGGATTGGGTGTAGTAACTATCAAATCTCTATGCTAATTAGGGTTTAATTAATATTATCTTGTTCTTGTTCATAAGAATAGAATTTAATTCGTTTAAAGATTTCAACCTTATAGGTAGATATTGTTGGTCTTTAAATCATCTTGGTATAGATTATTGCACTAGCGTGGATAATTTATATATTGAAAAAGTATTCTTGTGATTAGATTTAATTGAAGACCTAGCGAAATCAAAAGAGTCTAAAATCAATTGTTCTTTGGATCTTAATGAATTGTTTTGATGTGTTGTTGACCTAGCGGAATTCTTCATATTGAAATAATAATAGTGTTGAAATCCGGTGACCAGACCGTCCCAACTCTTAAATAAGTGAACAATTTCTTGAACAGGTTAATAATCTTTTTATTAATAATAGCATAGAGAGGCGATAGTTATGAATCCCAATCTGTGAATCTTTGTTATCTTGAATTTAATCTTTGCTTGAGTTTATTTTATTTTCAGTTTAATTAGTTAATAAAAATCAAATCAAAACCCCTATCTTGTTACTTTTACACCAATTAAATAAGCTTGTATTTCCACCAAGTCCTTGTGGTTCGACCCTTACTTTTGTACACTGCTACTCCGGTACTTGTGCACTTGCAAGGTATTTTATTACAAGTGGATTTTGTCCATCAAGTTTTTGGCGCCGTTGCCGGGGACTTGTTCAGATTTACAAGTTGATTTAAGCGGTGTATGTTTGGTAGACGTTCACTGGATCCCCAGTTGGTCCCGTTGAACGATAATATTGATAGACTTGAAAGAGGCATTCCCTCTAATAGTGAGTCTGAATCGGAAGCTTCTGTCACTGAGACAGGGGTAGTGTTGAGTGAGTTGGAAACTTCTTCCACCGAGGGAGAAGAGGTTGTGGAAGGGATGGCAAATCCCTTAATGAATGAATTTTCTAGGCCCAAGGTCGACACCTCTGTGTCGTGCATTGTCTTGACCGATGCAGCGAAAAACCTATGAGGCCAAGGGTCATTATTTTAGTCAATTGCCTAAATTTCAAGGTCTTCCTGGTGAGGATTCTTTGAACTTCTTGAGAGAATATATGATGATTGTGTCAGGATTCCCAGTCAAAGATGGGGTGACTGACGAACAATTAAGACTAAAATATTTCCCTTTTGCTCTTCAAGGTGCAGCCAAAACATGGCTATTATTACTCCCGGCTAGGAGTATTACTACTTGGGACCAGTTGCATGATATTTTTCTGAAGAAATTTTTCCCACATGCCACGTTGGCCACCTTTAGACAAAAAATGATAGGTTTTACTCAAGATCCAGGTGAGCCATTCCATGAGGCATGGGATAGATTCAAAATGTTACAAGTGCAATGTCCCCATCATGCTTTTCCTGCGGCCCTTTTGCATCAGACTTTTTATGGGGGATTGACTGTAGCCGACCAAGCTATGGTTGACAATGCAGCAGGTGGGTTTCTAGGATTTAAAACTGTTGATCAAACCCAAGAATTATTTGAGTTGCTAGGGGCCAATTCGCAGGAAAAAGGGTCCAGAGGGAAACCAAGGGGGGGTGCATGAAATAAGTGGAGTAGATGAATTTGCTAGGCAAGTAGCATTGATGAACCAAAATTTGGCAAAATTTAATATGAATATGGGTTCATCAAGTGCTAATGTGATATCTGATATATGTGCTTATTGTGGTTCTAACACTCATGCTACTAATGGGTGTCCAAGTATTGTGCAGGGTAATTCTGAACAGGCAAATGCTATGCAAGGTTACCCCCCAAGGCAAAATCAAGGTGGTATGTATTCTAACACCTATAATCCAGATTGGAGAAATCACCCGAATTTGTCATGGAGGGGTAACCAAGGGGAGCAGTTTCAACAAAAGCCTCTTTATCCTCCTCCCCCACAAGGGAATCAAGACCAATAGCCCAAGCAATCTCTGGAGGATATGATGAGGACAATGATGCAAGAGCAACAAGAAATTAGGAGAATGATGAAGCAGCAAGAAACGGTTAACAAAAAGCTGGAGACCCAAATTGGGCAACTAGCTGAGGGGCAACAAGGGCATAAGCCAGGCACTTTTCCAAGCCAAGGGCAGCAAGCCATGGCCATAACTACCCTATATAATGACCATGAGGTAACTTCTGTTTCTACATCTTCACCTGCTATTGAGAATAAAGTTGTTGAAAAAGGTACTAATGGATTAGGAGAACCTTCTAATACTGAATCTCCCACTCCCAAGCCATATGTACCTCCCATTCCTTTTCCTGGCACTTATATGAGGCACAAATTAAATAAACAAATGTCTGACCTCTACGAGATGTTTTCTAAAGTGGATATTAATCTCCCGTTGTTGAATGTGATAAAAAATATCCCTGCTTATGCTAAGTTTTTCAAAGAAATTAATTCCAAGAAACTTAAGTATGGGAAAGATGAAAAGTTAATAATGGGAGAGAGTGCTAGTGCTATAGTTCGACAAGACCTTCCACCTAAAATAAAGGACCCCGGGAGTTTCACAATTTCCATTACTTTGGGGGACTCTACTAAGGTGAAGGCGATGTTGGATCTTGGTGCTAGCATTAATTTATTGCCTTATCACATGTATCTTAAGTTAGGCTTGCCTGAACTAAAAACCACGACTATGACCCTTCAACTTGCTGATCGTTCCACAAGGCAACCGTTGGGTATTGTGGAGGATATTTTGGTTCAAGTAGGTGATTTGATTGTCCCTGTAGACTTCATTGTGCTTGAGACTGTTAATAATGTTGGCAGTCACCGTGAATCTCCCATATTGCTTGGGCGACCATTCATGGCAACCACCAACACCATAATTAATGTGGGTAATGGGACATTATCAATGTGTGTGGCTAATGAACACTTAGAGATTCCTGTGGATGACATTATGAAACATCCTTTGACTGTGGAGGGTGAGGTAGATGAGTGGGTTCATGAGAAGGTAGGAGATGAAAGTGGTAGTGGGAAAGTGGAGTGTGTGTTGTTTGGCGGTGAGAAAGCTAGGGATAATGCGGAAGTTCATGACATGGCCACATCCCATAAGGCCGACGAACGCCATTCTAGTAATGGCCCGTTTCACCCCCTAGGCCACCTCAATAAGAAGTTGGTGCCGGATAGAATACCTTGCACCACTCCTGTTGCTCCGTGTTCTGCAGGTACTAATAAAGAGGAAAAGAGCCCAAAAGTGAAAAAGAAAAAGCACAAGGGCACCACAAAGATCCCATGATTTATCTCAGAATTACTTAAAATGGGACTTGAGATGTGGGCCAATGGGGGCTCCAATGCAAGAGAGCACTCAAAGTGGGCAAAAGGCAGAAAAGCAAAAGCCAGAGTTAAGGTGGCTCATCTTCCCCCCAAATAAAAAATGGGGGCCCCAGTCGGGCTAACGACGTTAAACAAATGCGCTATTTGGGAGGAAACCCAATGAGGTACGTTTTATATTATTGCTTTTACTGCCTTGTGTGTCATCCGAAAGGATCTTTCTGAGTTTGTGGGTTTATAGGGGAGTGTAAATAGTGTCACCCTCCAAAAAGATTTTATTTTATTGAGTCATTTTAATTTTCATAATGGATATTACGCCTGTGATGTTTGTTGTGGTGATGTGCAGTATTTTGGACCCAACCAAAGGAGTCTGTAGCAGTTAAAAAAAAAAAAAAAACTGCTACAGTAAATCCGGCTGCTGTAAAAAAAAAAAAAAAAAAAAAAAAAACAAGTTGCAGCCTATTCCCGCAAAGATGTCATTCTATGATCCGCAGAATATCCCCAATTACATTCCCTGTTTGTAAGTTGGGTGAAAGTGAAAAGTGAAGAACAAAGTTGGAATCAAAGTTTTGGTGAAGGCTTTACATGGTGGAGTTGGGATGTCATCAAAGGCGTGTATGAGCTTCTGCACCGGTTATCTTCCTCACTTATGGTGCAACTAACCGGTGGTCCCAATGGTTGGAGGTATCCCTACCCTTGCTATTCTTCTTGTTTTTCTTGCATTGAGGGCAATGTTTGATTTAGCGTGGGGGTATGGGGTACTAGTTATTAGTATTGATGCTGTCATCTCATCACATGTATGTGTTAGTTTGTTAAAAAAAAAAAAAAAAAAAAAAAAGAGAGAGGCTAGGTGAAAACCCGCAAGGGCGCCTAGGCAAAAGGAGAGGAAAAGAGAACAAAGTTATTGGAATTCTATGGCGGAGGCGACATAAGGGGTGTATGGAGCGTTTGGGTAGGAGTTTCATTTTGTAGTAGGAGGTTTGTGTTTAGAGGCGTTAGGTTAGAAAAATCCTCATATTTCTTGTTGGAGTAATAAGGGGAGTTGGTGTTTTGTTTTATGAGGTAAATCATTGTTAAAGACTTATCTTAACTCTGATTTCTTTTTGAGGGAGATTGTAGTGTGAGATAAGCGTGTGGGAAAATAGGTCATTTTAGTCCCCCTAGCTTTTGAGTGGGCCCTAGTTGGATATGTGTTTCGTACTATTGGTGTTACTATCAATTAGGGCCGAAAGTTTTGTTTTTGTTATTGTTTGGGAGTTATAAGGAGCGGAGTTTTCGTTTATACTCCGAGTGTGTTTTATTTTTATTCTTGTTTTTGGTGGTTGGAGGATGTAGAGGAGTTTAGGTATCATTTTTCTCCATGCTACGTTTATTAGACCGGTGCTTAGATGTGGGGTTAGGAATATTACTCTGGGACGAGTAATGGTCTAAGCGTGGGGGAATTTGATGGACAGATTTATACATACTTTATCTCTACATATTCGTGTTATTTTAGTGCCTTTGTGATGTAATTTAGATTAGTTTGTGTAAGTTTTGGTTTCTATTTCATTTGAGGAACTTTGTGGTAAAGTGTTTAATTTGGAGCACTTTTGAGGGTGTTTTATGTAATTGCAAAGTCCGAATAGTCCAAGTCGGAGTCGTGGTCAAAGTGGTGGTCAAAGTCAACCAGGTCAAAGTAGCACTCCAGAAGTCAACAAAAGAAATTGGCTTGAGCAGCATCCTGGGCGACCGCACAGCCAGGCGCCCGCGCGCAGAAGACCCAGCGCCCGCGTGAATTAACGTTGAAAAACAACCCCAAGCTCTGGCCAAACAGGCGCCCGCGTGATGCCTAGCGGGCGGCCGCCCGGTACCTCTGCTCAGTTACGGGAAATTTAATTAAAGTCCAATATTTTGCAATCTCTTCCTATTTTTTGGACTCCTACCTCTCTTGTATAAATAGTTTAGTATCAGATCTGTTTAGGGTTCTCTTTTTATGCTTTCTTTAGTTTTATTCAAGGTTTTAAAAGTTGTAAACAAGATTCAAGGATTATTCATCATCAAGCGACTATCCAGGTTTTATGTATCTAAACTTAATTCTTGTGATTCTTGCTATGGGTATGAGTAGCTAAGTTATTCGTTCATGGATTGGGTGTAGTAACTATCAAATCTCTATGCTAATTAGGGTTTAATTAATATTAATCTTGTTCTTGTTCATAAGAATAGAATTTAATTCGTTTAAAGATTTCAACCTTATAGGTAGATATTGTTGGTCTTTAAATCATCTTGGTATAGATTATTGCACTAGCGTGGATAATTTATATATTGAAAAAGTATTCTTGTGATTAGATTTAATTGAAGACCTAGCCGAAATCAAAAGAGTCTAAAATCAATTGTTCTTTGGATCTTAATGAATTGTTTTGATGTGTTGTTGACCTAGCGGAATTCTTCATATTGAAATAATAATAGTGTTGAAATCCGGTGATCAGACCGTCCCAACTCTTAAATAAGTGATCAATTTCTTGAACAAGTTAATAATCTTTTTATTAATAATAGCATAGAGAGGCGATAGTTATGAATCCCAATCTGTGAATCTTTGTTATCTTGAATTTAATCTTTGCTTGAGTTTATTTTATTTTCAGTTTTAATTAGTTAATAAAAATCAAATCAAAACCCCTATCTTGTTACTTTTACACCAATTAAATAAGCTTGTATTTCCACCAAGTCCTTGTGGTTCGACCCTTACTTTTGTACACTGCTACTCCGGTACTTGTGCACTTGCAAGGTATTTTATTACAAGTGGATTTTGTCCATCAAGCCACATGCGAATATGTGTCGCACCCACATGCGAATATGTGTCGCACCCACCTGCGATATGTGTCGCAGCCACATGTTTATGTCACGTTTAACACATTAAGGTGTCTATCACGATACCCTTACTATCAAGTAGAGCCCAATACCTTAGACTCTAAACACGTAGTAGAATAGGTCACATTGTACCTAGTCACAAACATACTTCACGTATATGTATCGTTAATAATCGAATACATTTTCTAACACATATTGTGTTCTATAACCATTCTTATTAATTTAAATCGTAGTATTCACGATTATATGAATTATCTTCATATTACATAGTCCCTATTTTCTTTAGGAACCCATTTCAAGACAAGATATCTTCTTTATTCTTTATATACTTCATTGAGTATATACACGATTAAAACCAATCACTAGCACTTTAGTGTTTGTTCATAACACTTACAATACACACGTATCAAATTCAAGTATGTAGTAGAGTTAATCATTCTCTATCGAGTTCCATAACCCAATTCTTTGGTTATTCATACCATGTACCAATCAATCAAGAAGCCACATTCTATCAAGTAAATATATGCAAGATTGCATATACACATCAAGACTCTTTCAAGTTTGTTACCATACACCTATATTGGTGTCAAGGCACGTACAAGATTTTATAATCTTATATTCAAGTCTTAATCCAATTTTGGATGTTCAAGTCATGTACAAGATTTTATTGTCTTATATTTCAAGTTACTGTCTCATTTTAAGACATTCAAGACATTCAGGACATTCAAGACTTTCAAGACATTCAAAACATTCAGGACATTCAATACATATACAAGATCTTATTATCTTATATCCAAGTTCTCAATCCATTTCTTTGGATGATTAAACCTGTACAAGAGTTAATTATCTTATACTTCAAGTTCAAGCTAGGAAGATGAATTATACATCTTTCACGTATTAGTTTCAAATCCTTTTCTTAGGACATTCAAGCTCAAGACATTAGTTGGTGCCCCTAAGGTACACAAACATTAACTTCAAGACACATAAAAGAGTTACTACTCTTATACTCAAGTTATCATTTAATTATGATTCAAGTCCACATTTCATTTATTCACAAATGGACTATTTTTCAGTACTAGAGTGTTCTACAACACTCATCTAGGCTATCTAGGGTAATACCCTAAACCTAGACCAAGAATACTTCGAGTTCGATTTAAGTAAATGAGCTATACAACTCATACTTACAAGTTCTTAATCCCCTACATAGGATATTCAATCTCAAGTCATTGTTTTAATGCCCCTAAGGTGCACATTCATTGGCTTCAAGACAAGCATAACACATAAGTGCTTGTTCATAGCACTTTCAAGACATATAAAAGAGTTGTTACTCTTATACTTAAGTTCTCATTTGAGTTCTATAAGTTTTCATGTACAAGACTAAGTTCTCATTTTAATTAAATGAGTATACACGTTTAAAACCATGTTCTGATGCCCCTAAGGTGTCACAACACTTGCTAGGACATCTTATCTTAAGGCTATATGCCTTAACAAGGGATAAGCTTTCAATTTTGTTTAGATTTAAAACACTTTGGTTGAGACAGGGGACCGGGCGGGCGCTCAAGGTACCACCAGGCGGGCGCCTGGTACAATTTTTAGCAAATACCCATTTCTTTCCCAGGCCTAGAAATCCCCGTCCCAGGCATAGGAGTAACTTTTACTCACAATTTAACATTTCCCAGGACATATAATAAGCTTAAATCACTTATTTCAATTATACTTTCTTATTTTAACAGAGACTTTTATACTTACAAATTCTCCGTTCCAAGTGTAGGAGTATAAACCCACTAACACTTTCTAACACTCAAAAGTGCATTTTAACATGCCCAGAACACTTCTATAAGGACACTTTATTAATTTATCCCCGTCCCATAAGTAATAGAATAATCTTCTTTTATTCCCAATTAAATATTTCACCGTCCCAAAAGTATAAGTACAATTTATATTATACTAATATACCCATTTAGAGATACTTCCATTCATTTCCCCGTACCACAAATAATGGTACAATTTTTCTAATAATGTTTAAATCAAGTTACTATTTTACCGTCTCACGAATAGGAGTAACTTTTCTATACTTTTCTTTTGACAAACCCAAGAGTCTAATTTTTCAAGTTTCCTTCATACGCATACTCAGTATATTTATACTCCCTTCGTCCCAAAATTACAAGTATCACAAAAATTGCTCAAAACACAATTTTAACAAGAACAAGTAGCGGGAATAACATATATGCATGTTATTACAAGTAAGGGGGAGCCAATAACTTACCTAGTCAAAAATCAAGTTGACCCAAATAAATTTCTGATCGGCTTGGAACGCTCTATTCAACGCCACGAATATTTATCCGGGACCGGAATCACGAACAGATGGATAATTAAACTCGAGGAGTCGAGAATAGGGTAAAACTGAACTCCCTATTATGGAACAGAGGAAAGAACGAGAAACTTTGAGAAAGAAATGAATTGCCTTTCTTTCTCAGGCAAACAACACAATTTATACTTGGAACTTTCCAAGAATTGCAACTAGGCCCCTCAAGTTCTAACTTCCTACAAAAAGGCCCCTTAGAGTCATAATTTCACAAATGACCCTAAAGTCAAAACTAGACATTTAACCACCTTAATATTCTAAAGCAGTTAATAAATTAATTCAAGTAAAACTAGCACATAATATGCAAGTTCAAGCATTTAAGCAAGCACGTCAAGAATTTAACAAATACGTTAAATATTTAACGAGATTAAGGATGGGCGTTACAATGCCTTTCCGGGGAAGCTCAACTCCTTTGCTAACCATATCATATTGGTGGAGAGCAGGAATGGATGGGAGTTTAACTGTTCTCAGGGGAAACTTGGTCGGGGTTCGGAAGTATGGGAGCCTGACTGGAGCGATGACTTAGAGAGGGCATTAACTCAACTGGTTGGTCCCTACGAGGGAGATGATTGGGCGGTGAACTGGGAAGAGCTTGAGACACGGGCGTGTTATTTTGCGCGAGCTGGGTTGGCTGGCTGTTATGACGAGGGAATCGAGCCCCTTGTTTCCATAGCTCGAGATCGTCGTTATCCTGGATGGGTGATGCATGAAGGTTGTGTGTTCGAGGTGGACTGTCCTTTGTGTTTGAGCTCGTCTGCACCGTGTTGGAAGTCGAGCATTTCGGGGGTGAAAATTTAAACTTTATACTCCTTAGTTCTGTCTCATCGGAGTCTAATTGTTGTCTTATTTCTCGTGCAGATATGAGTGGTCATGGAGAGCAACTCGTGGCTGATGCACAGAAGAAAAAGACCAAGCTGTCCTTCCGTCAGCTCGGCAATCTGAACAAGAGTACCAACTCAACGCTGTCTAAAGAGCGTTCTAAAACTCGTCAGGCTGAGCTGACGAAGAAGGCGCCAGCCAATGTTCCCCTGGCTAGTCATAACGGGTTGAAGACGAGGGATTCAGGAGGGTTGGTGAAGATGGCAGGAGGTTCCTCTGCAGCTCTATCTCATCCCGATGTCGCCAGAAAGCTCACAGATCGCCCGGAGATGGCGGCGTCCAAGAAAAGGGACCGTTCTCAAGATCCTGACGACCACATCCCTTTGGCAAAAAATCCAATCGCTAGAGGTTTGGTCATTAGGGAGGATATTTCCAAGGCGTGTACCGAGGAGGATATTGAGAGCATCGCCAACCAATTGGGGAATGTGACCCCGTTGAGGGGCCTAAATCTGAACGCACGTACGGGTATCAAGGTGGGGCTTGGTCGTGCGGTTCTTTGTCGTGCCGTGGACCTCGATCATCTGGATATACTGAAAGAAGAGCTAGCTTCTCCTTCTGTCCTGCGCGACCGCATGGGCTTGGTTATTTCTGAGGTATCATCGTGGGTTTACGCTTTCGTTTCTGATTGGCTTTTTATTTATTTCTTACTGTTGTTCTCCTTTGTAGCTCTTTACTTTGGCTGCGCGTTTATCTCAGACCGGCGAAGATTTGGAGGACCGAGCAAACAGTAAGGCGTCGACCTTGGTTGAGAGAGAGAAGGAATTGGCTGCCCTTCATAAGGAGTTGGAGGAGGAGAGAAGAAAAGCAACCGTTGCTGAGAAGTTAGCGGAGGAGAGCCAGGCTGAGGCGAGAAGAGTTGAGGCAGCCTTAAAGGCCGAGCAGGATAAGGTTGATAAGGTGCAGGCAGAGTTAGGCCTTTCCATAGGTCGGACCAGGGAGGCTCAGGCTCGTTCCAACGACTTGGAACAAGAATTGGCTCACCTCAAAGAGACGCTTGCCTCATTCACCTCGCCTAATAAAGAAGCTATTATTGATGAATACGAAAAATCTGAGAGGTATGAGGAAGCGTTGATGTCCAAAGCTTTCCCCTATTGGAAGACTGGTCATAGGCACGGGCTGAGGGATGCCTATGGTCGGGGTTTGCTTCCTCAAGACCCGGAGGTGCTAGCCGATTTGGTGGAGTCATCAAATGTTCAATTCAACGAGTTTGCTCGGCGCGCACACGCTATGATTCCTTTCAATTCAGAGGAGCTGGAGCAACTAGCTGGGGAGGATGAGACAGATAAGAAAGATCCCTGGGTCTCTCCCGAGCTACTTCCCGAGAACGTTGACACGGTGCTGGCTAGGAGGGAAGCTGAGCGAGCTCGTGAAGAGAGTGAAGCTATGATTGATGAATTGATTGGGGGTGATGACGAGCAAACCGATGTTTAGTATTTATTTCCTTGTACTTTCTTTTTCTTTTGTAATCAACTTTAGTCATGTAAGCCACGGGGTCGGCTGTTGATCCCCCTAGTAAACGAACTCTTTCTTATGTTGTTTGGCCAGATCGGGATTCACCAGATTTGTTTGACAGCTTGAGCTCGTTTGGTACGAGCAAAGTGATGCCTGCTCGGAGTAGGACTTACCCAACGCCTGCTAAGAGCAAGGCTTGAGCTCGTTGGTGCGAGCGATGTGATGCCTGTTGGGTTTCCAAGTAACATGCGCAGCGGAATATAGCAATTAAAATTTTAAGAAACCCAAAGCCATGGATCCGTTCATATGATTAAATCAAATACAACATGATGAATAAAGGAAAAACTAACCCTTGATGGCTATCAAATTTTCTCTTGGTCTTTGGTGGAGATTTGAAGACTTGATCACGATCACAAAGCTTGAACACGAACTTTGAAGATGATGATTTTCACCCTCTAGCGGTATCCACACTTCGAACCAATATCAAAGGAACTTCTTTGATCTTGGTTGCTAGACCAATATTATGAAACACACTTTCACAATTTGATAAAGAACTATATGGAATTTATTTGTGAATTATTTTGTTCCTCAATCAAGGATATCTTAGAACAAAATAAAACCTCTCTCAAACTCTTTGAGACTCACAAAAGCACTTGTTCATATGGTCTGGCCGAATTGGTGTTTTTATACACAATTAAGACCTATTCCAAATAGGTAACTTGTGTCAAAAACCATTCCTAATCGAATTAGGAAATTTCAAACCGGCATACCGGGCGCCCGCCTGGTACCCCGAGCGCCCGCTCATTTGGACAGAAAGTCCAATTCTTTCTAGCTTGTTCAGGCGCCCGCCTGGTGCAACCCAAGCGCCCGTTTGGTTGACCAGGAGGCCCAGAACTTTCCAGAAATTCCTTGGAAGTCCTCCGACCCTAAATGCCAATATAGTCCTTTTATTTAAGATTCGTTCTATTGTGTGTGACCCTCTAGGATTATACTAAGTTGGCAATAGGCTCAAACATGATCCCATAAGATATGATTAGGTTCTAGAAAACCGTCATACCTACCCAAATAGTATAACTAGATACAAGTTCGCATTCCTTTAGAATATGTCACAATCCCTTTGTCCACGATGTCATTGAACACAAGTCATGGTCAAAGAGTCAACTTTGTTTCGTTCAATACTTTCTCGATTCCGAATATGTTGATAATCCAAATGACATTGATCCAATCAATTCATTTGAGTCCGGCCGAACATTTCATCAACATCATTCCTACGAGAGGCCCAAGCTTGACATCTCTCTGTGGAGGGACAAATCCATTTAGCTTATTATTCTTCCCAACGGGAATGCGATTATGCCAATCATACCCTTTATAACTACCGTGTTAAGGTAGCGTTTGAATATGTCAAACACAATGTTCATCAAGTGGAAGACTATAATAACTTCATGTCTAGGATTCAAATGACATAACTAATATGAGATATATGTACGACATAGACCATGACATAAATCTCATACAGCGGGTCATGTCCAGTACCTTGTTCCAAACAAGTACCCATAAATCTAACATGATCATCCCATGATCATTTAGCCTTTATACTAGTGCTTAACAAGTACTAGGGACGGGTATTATTATAAGTAAATATGAACAACAATAATAATCAAAACATCTCTTTATTGATATGAAATAAATGATAACAATTACAACGTTTATTAAAAGTGCCTAGGGCACCACTACCAACAATCTCCCACTTTCCCTAGGCCCAATCTCCCATGTATCTAATACCCATGGACCTAACATGACCATCATGTTTATCTTGTGGAAGTCCCTTTGTTAGCGGGTCCGCAACATTGTCATCAGTAGGTACTTTTCATATATTTACGTCTCCCCTATCAACGATCTCTCGAATGATATGAAAACGCCTAAGTATGTGTTTGGATTTTTGATGTGCTCTTGGTTCCTTTGCTTGAGCAATAGCACCATTATTATCGCAATAAAGGTCTATTGGATTAGCAATACTAGGAACCACTTCAAGTTCAGTTATGAACTTCTTAATCCAAACAGCTTCCTTTGCAGCATCCGATGCAGCAATATACTCAGCTTCTGTTGTAGAATCAGCGGTTGTACTTTGCTTGGAACTCTTCCAGCTTACAGCTCCACCATTTAACATAAACACAAAACCCGATTGCGATCGGCTATCATCTTTGTCGGTTTGGAAGCTTGCATCCGTGTAAGCATTTACAACGAGATCATCTTCCATTCCTCCATAGACCAAAAAGGAGTCTTTAGTTCTTCTCAAGTACTTAAGAATCGCTTTTACAGCTATCCAGTGATTTTCGCCAGGGTCGGATTGGTATCTACTTGTCATGCTCAAAGCATAAGATACATCCGGCCTAGTACAAATCATGGCATACATGATGGACCCAATTGCCGAAGCATATGGAACATCATTCATTTTCTCACGCTCATCGTTTGTCTTAGGACATTGAGTCTTGCTTAGAGAAACTCCATGTAATACGGGCAATGTGCCTCTCTTGGAATTTTCCATACAGAATCTTCTAATGACCTTGTCAATGTATGTACTTTGGCTTAAACCAAGTAGCCTCCTTGATCTATCTCTATATATCTTAATGCCAAGAATATATGCGGCTTCACCCATATCTTTCATTGCGAAGCACTTTCCTAACCAAGTCTTCACAGACTGAAGTGTAGGAATGTCGTTTCCAATGAGCAATATGTCATCCACATATAAAATAAGGAATAGCACTATGCTCCCACTAACCTTCTTGTATACACAAGGCTCATCTTCGTTCTTGATGAAACCAAACTCTTTGACCGATTCATCAAAACGGAGATTCCAACTCCTAGAAGCTTGCTTCAATCCATAGATGGATCTCTGTAATTTGCATACCTTAGAATCTTGTTCAAAACCTTCTGGTTGTGTCATATACACATCCTCTTGGAGTTTTCCATTCAGGAAAGCGGTTTTGACGTCCATCTTCCATATCTCATAGTCATGATATGCGGCAATGGCAAGCAAAATTCTTATAGACTTGATCATTGCTACGGGTGAAAAGGTCTCATCATAGTCAATACCATGAACTTGCCTATAACCCTTCGCTACAAGCCTAGCTTTGTAAGTATGCACCTTCCCATCCATGTCAGTCTTCTTCTTGAAGACCCATTTGCATCCTATGGTTTTTACACCTTCGGGCGCATCAATTAAATTCCAAACTTGATTGTCTTGCATGGATTGCAATTCGGATTCCATGGCTCCAAGCCACTTGTCCGAATCAGGAGAAGACATCGCCTCTTGGTAGGTTGACGGTTCATCATTCTCAATGATTTCTACCTCATTACTATCCGTTATGAGAAATCCATATCTCTCGGGCTCGGATCGTAACCTACTAGATCTGCGAGATGCTTGTGTATTTTGAATAGGTTCCACAACTCCTTGTGGTTCTTGTTATTGTTCCACTATTGGTTCAATGTTATTTTCTGGGTCTCGAATTTCTTCAAGATTTATTTTACTCCCACTGATTTCTTTGGAGAGAAACTCTTTCTCTAGAAAGACACCAGTTCGGGCAACAAACACTTTGTTGTCCTCTCGGTTGTAAAAGTAATATCCTTTAGTTTCCTTAGGATATCCCACGAAAATACATTTATCAGATTTGTGTGCTAGTTTGTCAGAGATAAGTCTCTTGACATAAACTTCGCAACCCCAAATCCTCATGAAAGATAAACTAGGTTTCTTTCCACTCCACATCTCATATGGAGTCTTTAGAACCGATTTAGTTGGAACTTGATTTAGTGTGAAAGCAGCGGTTTCTAGGGCGTAACCCCAAAAGGATATTGGAAGATCAACTTGACTCATCATTGATCGAACCATGTCTAACAAAGTCCGATTTCTCCTCTCAGACACACCATTCCATTGTGGTGTTCCGGGTCGGAGTCAATTGTGAAACTATTCCACAATTCTTTAGATGATCGTCAAATTCTTGACTTAAGTATTCACCACCTCGATCTGATCGAAGTGCCTTTATACTTTTGCCAAGTTGTTTTTCTACTTCATTTTGAAATATTCTAAATATCTCAAATGCTTCACTTTTATGTTTCATTAGGTAAACATACCCAAATCTACTATAATCATCAGTGAAGGTTATGAAGTATTGAAATCCTCCCCTAGCATTGCTACTTAATGGTCCGCATACATCGGAATGTATCAACCCCAATAAGTCGCTTGCCCTTTCACCCAACTTGGTAAAAGGTGTCTTAGTCATTTTTCCAAGAAGACACGACTCACAAGTATCATATGACTCTAAGTCACATGAACCCAAAAGTCCGTCCCCATGGAGTTTTGAGATACGCTTCTCATTAATATGACCAAGACGGCAATGCCACAAATAAGTATGATTTACATCATTAAGTTTAGATTTCTTATTTACATGATAGACATTATTTTCATTCTTGACATCCAAGATATAAAGGCCATTAAATGAATTAGCAATACCATAAAGCACATCATTTAAATAAATAGAAAATTTCTTATTCTCAATAAGAAACTTAAAACCTTCATTATCCAAACAAGAAATTGAAATAATATTTCTGCTTAAATCCGGAACATAATAACAATTGTTCAAAACAAGAATTAATCCGGAAGGTAAAGTGACTTCATAAGTCCCTACGGCTAATGCAGCAACTCTTGCTCCATTTCCCACACGTAGATCTACTTCACCTTCTTTAAGCAGTCTCCTATTCTTTAGTCCCTGCACATTTAGACAAATGTGAGAACCACATCCGATATCCAATACCCAAGAATCAGTGGTAGAAAGGAGAATATCTATCATATAGATACCTGAAGTCGACGCAGCCTTGCTGCTCTTCTTTTCTTTTGCTCTTCCAAGAAAGCCCTGCAATTACGTTTCCAATGACCAATTTCTTGACAATGGAAACAGATTGCATCCTTTTGTGAATCAGGTTTTGCCTCAGAAGCCTTGGCAACCTTTGCCTTGCTTATCTTGGGTTTGACAACTTTTGCCTTACCCTTACCTTTGGCACCAGGCTTCTTCCCATCATGAACCAAGAGCACGGGAGAACCTTTCTCCACAATTTTCATCTCTGCAGTTTTGAGCATCCCATGCAACTCAGAGAGATTCTTATCAATTCCATGCATGTTATAATTCATTACAAACTGATTATAACTTTTAGGCAATGAATTAAGAATGAGATCCGTGGCTAGCTCCAATGGGATTGGATAGCCAAGTTTCTCAAGGTGCTCTACATAACCTTTCATTTTAAGAAAGTGAGGACTCACTTGTTGCCCTTCATTCATTTTACTAGTAGTGAATGCAACAATGGTCTTGTACCTCTCTTGCCTAGCTTGCTCTTGAAACATAGTTTCAACTCCACGCCTATCTCATAGGCTTCCAAATGTTCCAAACTTTGTTGGAGTTTTGAACACATAGCAGCAAGCATGAGACAACTTACATCTCTAGAATCATTACGATGTTTCTTGTAATTGTCTCTTTCTACCCTAGGGGCAGTAGGCGGTGGTTCAGCGGGGAGAGGCCCATCGAGAATGTACAACTTATCTTCTTGCCTAAGAACAATTCTTATGCTACGGATCCAATCCATAAAGTTTGTACCATTCTCTTCGAGCTTATCCTTCTCAAGGATCGATCGCAACGACATTGATTGAGTGTTATTAGTCATTATCTACAAATATGCAAAAATTTCCAAAATTAATAAGTACTGATTTTCATTAAAGAGATAAATAATGTATTTTTCAAACAAAATACTCCCACTAAATTATATAACCTTCATATACATCCAATGTATAATATAATTTAAATGGGTTAAGATCCAACTTTAATTTAATTTCAAGTCCGCTAAGGCGGATTACACAAAATCAAATTAATTAGGTAGACAACTATTGTCAATCATATCTCATATGACTCTTAGTTCCTTTTATGAGATTCTTTAAGAAATCAAATTTCAAAAAGCATGTTAAACCTCATCTTTGCCTAGGCCCAAAACTGTTTTGACGCCCAATTAAGTCTAACCATTTTAAACGCACAGTTAATGTGTCCCGCTAGGGCGTGCCCACACTATCTATCTTGCTCATACATAAACAAATTTAATGCATCTCGCTAGGGCGAATCTACATTAAATCACTCATGTACTAACAAGTGTTTTAATCATGGCATGGCAATAAAAGACTTAAAACTTTCTTTGAAGGTTCATCATATATAGCATATAACACATTTATGAGCACATAATATAAACATGTTACACATCAAGTTTAGTCACTAAATTAATCTCCATTAATTAAGCATGATATTTATGTGTCATTAGTTTCTCTATAATTATGAGATGAGACTATTTCAACTTTGGTTATTATCTCCAAATCAAGACAACAAGAAGCGCGGTCGAACTAAGCCATTAGGCAACCACAATCCCGCACTAATTCAAGAAACCAAGAAAGTAGTCCATGTGGCCGAAACTAAGCAATAGATGGTCTCGATGAACGTAAGCCAATTGTATTCACAATTCCACATGGATCTCCAATCATTGAATCAAGAACTTTGTTTCTCAATTTTAGCAATTATGAACTCTTCATAATTCTAACTTCGTTTTATCTTTGAAACTTTGATTGCGATCAATTTTGGGAAACACAATCTCGATGAACGCAGATTAGCCATCCAAAACTTGAACCAATCTAGGAATCACAAGACTAAAACAAATAGGAAAATCAAACCCCAAAATCCACACACAAACCAACTACCCAAAACCCATTCCAGATCAACAAGTCTGGACTGGTTCTGTTACTGGTTTTGTCGAATTTATCGAAAATTCCATATTCAGATTTTAACCAAAATCAGAACAAATCTTGACCACCGAGCGCCCGCCTGAAAAAGACCAGGCGCCCGCTTGAATGGCCAGAATAGTATGGAATTTTAAAGTTCGAAAATTTTGTCTCAAAATTATTTTTCCCCGATTATTAAAACTTTGATCCAATCAAAATCAATAATCGAAATAATTCAGAATCCACCATAATTTTTATTGCGATTGAATCGTGCGATTAAAGTTGCAAAACAATAAACCACATAAAATCACAAAACACATAAACATCATATAATCCAATATTCATATCATGCTTGGCACATAAACAATTTATATACACACAACATGATCCAAGTATTGAATTAATCAACATGAACGGGGCTCTGATACCACTGTTGGGTTTCCAAGTAACATGCGCAGCGGAATATAGCAATTAAAATTTTAAGAAACCCAAAGCCATGGATCCGTTCATATGATTAAATCAAATACAACATGATGAATAAAAGAAAAACTAACCCTTGATGGCTATCAAATTTTCTCTTGGTCTTTGGTGGAGATTTGAAGACTTGATCACGATCACAAAGCTTGAACACGAACTTTGAAGATGATGATTTTCACCCTCTAGCGGTATCCACACTTCGAACCAATATCAAAGGAACTTCTTTGATCTTGGTTGCTAGACCAATATTATGAAACACACTTTCACAATTTGATAAAGAACTATATGGAATTTATTTGTAAATTATTTTGTTCCTCAATCATGGATATCTTAGAACAAAATAAAACATCTCTCAAACTCTTTGAGACTCACAAAAGCACTTGTTCATATGGTCTGGCCGAATTGGTGTTTTTATACACAATTAAGACCTATTCCAATTAGGTAACTTGTGTCAAAAACCATTCCTAATCGAATTAGGAAATTTCAAACCGGCATACCGGGCGCCCGCCTGGTACCCCCCGAGCGCCCGCTCATTTGGACAGAAAGTCCAATTCTTTTCTAGCTTGTTCAGGCGCCCGCCTGGTGCAACCCAAGCGCCCGTTTGGTTGACCAGGAGGCCCAGAACTTTCCAGAAATTCCTTGAAGTCCTCCGACCCTAAATGCCAATATAGTCCTTTTATTTAGATTCGTTCTATTGTGTGTGACCCTCTAGGATTATACTAAGTTGGCAATGGGCTCAAACATGATCCCATAAGATATGATTAGGTTCTAGCAAACCGTCATACCTACCTAAATAGTATAACTAGATACAAGTTCGCATTCCTTTAGAATATGTCACAATCCCTTTGTCCACGATGTCATTGAACACAAGTCATAGTCAAAGAGTCAACTTGTTTCGTTCAATACTTTCTCAATTCCGAATATGTTGATAATCCAAATGACATTGATCCAATCAATTCATTTGAGTCCGGCCGAACATTTCATCAACATCATTCCTACGAGAGGCCCAAGCTTGACATCTCTCCGTGGAGGGACAAATCCATTTAGCTTATTATTCTTCCCAACGGGAATTCGATTATGCCAATCATACCCTTTATAACTACCGTGTTAAGGTAGCGTTTGAATATGTCAAACACAATGTTCATCAAGTGGAAGACTATAATAACTTCATGTCTAAGGATTCAAATGACATAACTAATATGAGATATATGTACGACATAGACCATGACATAAATCTCATACAGCGGGTCATGTCCAGTACCTTGTTCCAAACAAGTACCCATAAATCTAACATGATCATCCCATGATCATTTAGCCTTTATACTAGTGCTTAACAAGTACTAGGGACGGGGATTATTATAAGTAAACATGAACAACAATAATAATCAAAACATCTCTTTATTGATATGAAATAAATGATAACAATTACAACGTTTATTAAACGTGCCTAGGGCACCACTACCAACAATGCCTGCTCGGAGCAGGACTTACCCAATGCTTGCTAAGAGCAAGGCTTGAGCTCGTTTGGTGCGAGCGATGTGATGCCTGCTCGGAGCAGGACTTACCCAATGCTTGATAGAGCAAGGCTTGAGCTCGTTTGGTGCGAGCGATGTGATGCCTGCCCGGAGCAGGACTTACCCAATGCTTGCTAAGAGCAAGGCTTGAGCTCGTTTGGTGCGAGCGATGTGATGCCTGCCCGGAGCAGGACTTACCCAATGCTTGCTAAGAGCAAGGCTTGAGCTCGTTTGGTGCGAGCGATGTACTAAATGTACACACTGGTTCAATAAGGGGTAATTCCATTAAAAGTGCTAATAAAGGAATATCTTCCTGGTTACAGAACGGCAAACATGAAAGTGCTCGAAAAGAGCTACCCTTTCCAAATGACCTAAACAGAACTAACAGCTAGTGATAGTATTTTCTCAAGTTGGTGGAGTGCCACGGGTTCTTGAGCTCACGGCCTTCTGGAGTTGCTAGCATGTGTGTCCCTTCTCGCACTATTCTTGTTACAACGAACGGTCCTTCCCAGTTGGGAGAAAGCTTGTTCTGATGAGCTTTCCTGCTCGTTGCTTCAATCTTTCTTAGGACCCAGTCACCGACCTGGAAGATCCTCTTCCTAACCTTCTGGTCGTGATACCTTTTGGTCTTCTGCTTATAATTCAACGACCTGAGATGAGCGTCCAGCCTTCTTTCATTGAGCAGGTCTAAATCTGTTCTCCTTCTCATTTCATTTAATTCCTCATTGAAGAAAGACACCCGGGCCTTGGGGAGTGCGAGCTCGGCCGGTGCCATGGCTTCAGAGCCGTAAGTCAGAGCGAAGGGAGTCTCTCCGGTAGATCCTCTGGTCGTGGTCCGAACTGCCCAGAGAGCGAGGGGGAGCTCATCCACCCACTTCCCAGCTCGTCCTGTTAAATTCCTGTGAAGAGCATGCATCACCAACTTGTTTGCGGCTTCAGCTTTGACCATTTCCCTGGGGGTATGATACTGATGATTTCGTATGTTTTACCCCGAGGCGAGCACATTATGTAGTGAATCGATCTGAGAACTGCAACCCTCTGTCCGAGACTATGTGCTTGGGCACTCCGAAGCGGCACCATATATGATCATGCACAAAGTTCAGCACATTTCTTCGGTGATTTCTGCCAGCGCCTTAGCCTCTATCCACTTTGTAAAATAATCAACTGTCACCATGGTGTATTTCAATTTTCATCGGCCAAGGGAAAGGCCCAATCATATCTATTCCCACATGTGGAAGGGCCAACAACCAACTACCGGAGTCTGCTCTATTGCTGGGAGACGGGGAATATCTGCATACCTCTGGCATTTATCACATTTTTGGACATATTCAACGGCCTCCCTTCTCATTGTAGGCCAGTAGTAGCCTAATGTTATGATCTTCTCTGCCAGGGTTCTAGCACCCGGGGGCCCCCACAGATTCCCTCGTGCACTACCTCCATCAAGCTAAGAGTTTGATCGGGGGGTAACACCTTAGCAGTGGCTTGACAAACGACCTCCTATACAACACACCATCAACTATGGTGAACCTGGGTGCTTTTCTTTTTACCATCTTCGCCTTTCTCCATCCTGAGGGAGTTCTTCCTTCTCGATGAAATTTTTGAGGGCGTCCACCCAGTTGGGAGGAGTTTCGCTCGCTTCACCGATCTCCATTATTTGAACTCACTCAATGGCCGGTTTCTCCACGAATTCAATCCATTGGGTCTGTCTACTTCCTCGGTTTCCATCGTTGCTAACTTTGAGAGCAGGTCCGCCCGCGCATTGTCTTTCCTGGCGACTTGGACGATCTGCCAGAACTCAAAAGTTTTCACCAACTCTTGAACCAAATCTTTGTACTTCGAGAGGACAGGATTGATGGCCTCATATTCCCCCTTCAACTGGTTTACAACGAGCTGAGAATCGGTGTGAGCCTGAAGCTTGGTGGCTCCTATATGCTTTGCTAGGTCGATTCAGCTATTAGTGCTTCGTATTCAGCCTGATTGTTTGAGGTCGGGAACTTAAACCTTAGTATTTTCTCGATGATCTCGCTGTTGCCGGGCTCGATCAGGACTACGCCAGAACCGCAATTCTTATCGGCCGACCCGTCAACAAAAAGTTGCCAACGATTGGACGGTATATCTGTGCCTCTTGGTTGATCGGGCTCTACTTCCGGGGATGGTTGGCTACCGTCAAAGCTGAATGTATTTTCTACTACGAAGTCAGCGAGGGTTTGAGCTTGCAGAGTTTTCCTCGGTTGGTAGGAGATATCGAACTCCGTCAATTCAATCGACCAGTTGAGCAACCGACCTGAGCTATCGGTCTTGTGCAGTATCTTTCTCAATGGGGCGTTAGTGTAAACGACAATTGAGTGGGCGCCCTCAGCTTCCGAGCTGCGACCACGACGGCGTACGCCAACTTTTCGCGTTGAAGTAGCGGGATTCCACATCATTCAATGCTTTGCTAACGTAGAACACAGGCTTCATCCCCTTGTCCTCCCTCGTCAGGACAGCCGCAACAGCTCGGTCCGATGCGCCAGATATACGTACAATGTTTCTCAGAACGGGGCTGCTAAGTATTGGTGGTTTGCTCAAGTATTCTTTTAGCTCTTGGAAATCTTTCGAGCACTCCTTTGTCCATTCAAACCCTTTGCCGCCCTTGAGAATTTTAAAGAAGGGAAGAGATCGTTCAGCCGACTTGGCAATGAACCGACCCAATGCTGCCACTCGACCGTTCAACCTCTGAACCTCCTTGATTGACGCCGGTTCCCTCATGCTTAGGAGAGCAGAGATTTTTTCGGGGTTTGCTTCGATTCCCCTCTGGGAGACCATAAAACCCAGGAACTTTCCCGCGGTGACCCCAAACACACACTTGCTCGGGTTTAATTTCATCTCGTTAGCTCAGAGTGTCGCGAACGTTTCAAGCAGGTCGGGGCAGTGATCACCCTCCTTTGTTTTGATTACCATGTCGTCCACATATGCCTCCATGTTTCTGCCGAGCTGATCTTTGAATACCTTGCTCACCATACGCTGGTACGTGGCCCCCGCGTTCTTCAGGCCAAAAGCCATCTTCTGGTAGCAGTAGGTTCCTTCGCTTGTCTGGAAGGCTGTTTTCTCAATATCCTGCTTGGCCATTTTTATCTGGTGATAGCCCGAGTAGGCGTCCAGGAAGCTTAAGACCTTGTGACCGGCTATTGAATCGACGAGCTTATCTATCCTTGGTAAGGGAAAACAATCCTTGGGGCAGGCTTTGTTGAGGTCGGTAAAATCGACGCACATTCTCCATTTGCCATTAGCCTTCTTCACCATGACCACATTGGCCAGCCACGACGGGTAGTAGGCCTCCTTGATTATTCCAGCTCGTAACAACTTGTTTACCTCTTCCCTGATGGCTTGCTGCTTATCTGACGAAAACGCTCTTCGTTTTTGTTTAACTGATGGAATCCAGGATCCACATTCAGCTCGTGCATGGCTATTTCTTCCCTAATTCCCCTCATATCTTCTACTTTCCATGCAAAGATGTCGGTGCTAGCGCGTAGAAGATTAAGCAGGTTGGCCCGTTCCCCCGGGGTCAGTTTTCTTCATATCTTAACTTTCTGCTCAGGAAAGGAAGGATTGATAACGACCTCTTCTAGCTCGTCGATGGGTTTCAGTTCGGGGCTTTCCCTAAATTGCAGGTGTCCACGATAATGTCCGTTATGTTTTCCACCTCCTCTCCTTCGATGCATGGGGCTTCCTCTTTGATTCTGCCACTTACTTCCCTCTTGAGGCTGATGATTTCTCCGGTAATTTCCTCGTCGGACTTCACCTCATTGATAACCCCGATATTCATTGCTTCTCGGGTTCTAATCGTTTTCGAGATGGTAACTTTCTCCTCGGGGGTATCGAGCTCATATTTCCTTTTTGCCTTTCTTGTTTCTACGACATACTCCAAAAATTCCCTGGCCCATCCACAGAGACACCCTATTCCAGCTGGTGTGGGGAATTTGACTCGTTGATGGGGTAGAGAGACGACTATACCCAATCTCACTTGGCTAGGAACTCCCAAGATGGCGTGGTAATCGCTGAAGACATCGATGACCATGAATGTCACGAGCTCTTGAACTTTGAATGGGACGGTACCGAGTTCGACCAGCAATTCTACTGTACCCTTCACCTCCACTTTGTGGTTGGTAAATCCCTCTAAGCGACCTGCGTATGGGACGACCATACTATCGGATAGCTCCATATTTCTAAAGCTTTTATAGAAGAGTACGTCTCAGGCTGCTCCTGTATCAACGAGGAGTCTGTCGACTATGCAATTATCAATTCGCCCCTCCAATACGATGGGTTGTTCACGGGCCGTTCGACTGGCTGCAAGCTCGTTGGGTGAGAAGGAGATGGTTTCCTCTTTGTTGTTCCAAGCTGGCACAAAAGGCACTTTCTTCAGACTGTAAATCTGGCTCTTCAAGGCCGTGATGGACAGGGCTTCATCGCTGATTACCCCGATCTTTTTACGGGGAGCCCGTTCTTCGTGGTGCTCGTCGGCCTTCCCTCTGTTCTCTCTTTCCCTTTTAGCCTCCCTTTTAACGAATCGCTCGAGCTCGCCCAAATCAACTCGCTGCTGAATAGCTCTTTTCAGTACTAAGCAACTTTCTGTTTCGTGGTCGTAGTCCCTGTGAAAGGAACACCATCTTCTGTGGCGCGCCTGGACTCCTCGTGCCCCTTCATAGGACGAGGTGGATCTAGCTCGACTACATTCATAATCTCTTTCCTCGTTCTGGTTAAAGGGGTAAAATTATCCACCTTATCCTCCTTAAGCTCGCTTCCGCGGTTGTAGCGCTCTGTCCCACGACTTTGATTTTTTCCTCGCCGAGAGTGATAATCTTTCTCATCATTGTTCTTGCCCTCTGCCGTATCAGATTCAGCTCGTCCCTTGCCCTTTTCTTTGTTGGGCTCTTGCTTAAGGGCTAGCTCAGCTAGAGCAACTCGGTATGCGCGCTCGTACATATCGCCTTTGGTCTCCGGAGGCCTCACATCAAATTCAAATCTGAGTTTCGGGTCACTCATGCCAGCTGTAAAGCAAACCATCACCATGTCGTCGGTGATGCCCTCGATCTGTTCAGCAAGGGTTCATGCTCGTTTCATTCTCTTTTTGCTTCACATTGGCCAAGTCGGTTGGTCGTTTCTTGTGGTCACCCGATGTAGAGAAGTTTTCGACAAACTTTTTCCTCAGCTCGTCCCAGCTATCAATGCTGCCCGGAGGTAGAGTTCGGAACCAAGCCAACGCGGGCCCATTTAAAGTGCTGACCATTGCCTTGCAAAGCACATCGTCGTCGTGAGACACTAGGGCCATGATGGCTTCAAAAGTGTGGATGTGGTCACGGGCGTCCTCAGACCCCGTATACTTGCTTAATGATGGGAGTTTCAAAGTAGGCCGAGGAGGGCTCTCTAGAATCCACTGGGCAACGGAGCCATGGTATTCGCCAACTTGGTCGTCGTTTTCTTCGCTTTTTCCATCTCATGTACTCACCTCTGTAAGTCCAAGATCATGGCATCTCGGGCGTTCGGATTCCCAGATCGTGCTGACTCTTGATCATCCTCACTCCCGTGCTGAGAACGACGCGCAGAGGGATTATGGCGCGGCGGCTGATTTAGATTTTCATTGCGAGGTGGGGGTGGAACTATTCCTTGACCAAGGATATTGCCCGCTCCGATGTCTCCAGTCCGATCCTCACGCCGGTGCTCCCGGTGAGACGAGACTTCCTGCTCTAGATCTAGAACCCTGTCGGCATCCCTGATGGCATTCACGTTAGCCAGCGGGGCGTTGCCACAAGGTTGGAGAGGAACACGTGGCATAGAGGGCAAGGGTGGTAAATTCACCATGTTCTCTGGGCCTAGGGCTTCCAAAGCTCCGTACAGCTCTTGAATTTGCAACAGCAAACCCAAACGGTAATTCACCGCCGCCACCTGCGCAGCCGTTCCCCCGGCCAGGTTTGTAACACTTGGTCCGGCTTCGTCATGAGGAATGGTGGTGGTACGCTGAGCATAGATTAACGGAGGGTTTCTGGGCATGTTCAGCCGTTCACTGGTGGGGTGAGCCGTCGGCGGCGGCGCGCCGTCTCTCATTTCATTCACCTGGGATGGCGCATTTCCAGCTTGCGAGCCTAGGCGGGCGGCCTGAGCTCTAGTCAGCACTCCGGCAGGCGGCTGAAGAGAAGGTTGGAAAGGTTGGGAATCTCCGGGAGGGATGAAGACTCCGGGAATGTGAAGGTACCCAGAATGGGTGTTCTCAGCATTTTCAGCCATTGGCTCGTCGGAACCACCAGAAATAAAGAGCAGGGAGGAGTCTCCTTGATATTGCTTAGGCCTTAACAAGCTATTTCAAATTTCCCGGCAATGGAACCAATTGATCACGCAAAAAATGTGATCAAGGCCGGAACGGCGGTTTGGATACCCAGAATGCTAGTTAAGACCTGCAAAATGAACACCGTGAGCTTAGCCGGGGTTGCACCGGCGAAGACCCTCCGGCGTGAGAGTAAATTAGTCTGCTCAAGAATGAAATGTTGAGAGTAAAAATGAATGAGAGAATCAACCTGCGAAATAGATGATGGACTCTCTTCTTATAGGAGGCTGGCCTTCTCTCCAAGTTATGGATAGGATGAGGTCAGATTTGTCCTTGTGTGAAGACACTCAAGTCATCCTTATCCATAGTAGGGTTTCGAGTTGGGGACTGAAGCCCAACTAGCCTTAGTGGGCCGGGCCCAAGCAGAAGGGAGCGGTCACTGGGCTCTTCTAGAAACCTCGACTGGTTGGTCGTCACGAGCTGTACCAACGACCTAATTGACTGGGTAACTTCCTTGTCCGTAGGTCGGTGCTACTAGCTTGGCGCATTACACGAGCTGGAACGGCTTGATAGGCGAGCTGGTCTTTGAATACTTCTAACAGATCCTACTTGACCTCCATCCCAGATCGGTGGACGAGTTGGGCTCAAGCGTTAGGCCCATCCGTGGACCAGCCCTGACTATGCCCGGTCAACCTCATAGGCGGCATGTAAGGGTAATTCCTTTCAATATCTAATATCTTGTGTCATTTATTGAAAATGACACTACATAATGAATACAGTGAAATCCAAATTTTAGACACTAAGCGAGGCTAATTGAACTAATAGTGTCATTGATATAAAATGACACATAAATTTCAAATTTAAATATAGTGGCACGATCAATTTCTGATTTTTCTTAATAAATCAATTTATAGCTACCTTATTCATTAAAAATAAATATAAATATAAACAGATGCAACAAAATCACTATGGTGCTAAATAAAAAATTATTATGTCAATTTGCTCATAATTTAGTCAAACTTCACTTAATTTGAGTTGATTATTAAAAATAAAAATGAGCCTGCAGAAAGTAGGGATTTATAAGTGGGGGTTTTACTTTGCCGACTATTCACGTAAATGTCTTGGGCTCACTTAATACACCAAGTCCTTAAAATTAAAAGCCCATGTGCTGTTTACTTTTAGTGCCTATCAAGAAAGGGCAAACGTGACGTGAAGGGTAAATCAGTTCGCTGATTTTGGGGAAGTATGGCACCAAAAACAGTGAAGTTTTGTCGATTCGAGCGGCAGAGATGTAATCGTAGTCTTCATCAATTCAATGGTATTTTCTTCTTTTACCATGTATTGATAATTATTTTGTTCAGAATTTTGATGAAACCCTAATCAAGTGATGATGTGACTTATTTTTATTGGATTAAATTAACTCAATTAATTCGCTTTATATTGCTCAAATGCATTCGTTTATAGCTTATAACGAGCTCCTGATTCTTGCCTATCAATCTTTGACGTAGGAATTTTTTTTATTTTTTTTTTTTTTTTTTTATGTTTAACATTCGAATATATAAAAGGCGATCATGGATGTGCATGTGGTGAGTGCCACAAAGATACAATGGAATAGTGGCAGTCTTTTTGTCACTAACATCTCTTATACTAGCATTTAGAAGTGTATTTTGGTGTGTAGAAAAAAGTTATCAGTGGCATTCATACATGCCATGTTACTTGTTTGTGTCACTTTTTGGTGTCGCTAGAATATGTTAGAGAATTGAGGTTAGGGTAAATTGATAATCCTGGATAATTGATCGAATTGTGATTAAATCACTTTCCGAATAAAGTATTTCGCCCCTTAATGCCTGGGTTACACGAAATCTTTATATGGGATAAGACAATCAAACAATCTGATTCTAGGCAAAGAAAACAGATTAAAACTCAGAGAATTGTTAGGGTTTTTCGTGAATGAAAATGAGATCCAAAATCAGATTATAAAGGGATTGCAGTAAAAGGCACTGTTTACAGTCATGACTGTTGGCCCAACAGTCATAATATTTAACTGATCATGTCTCTTGGTTTTTGGCGGGTTTTGGTGGGGAAACTGGCGGGAGATTAATTGCAGTACCAACAATACCGTTTAGGTTTCGGGGGCACAGCCCCCTTGACCCCTGCTTCTTTATCGTGGTCGAAAACATGTTGACTCAAAATGAGTGTGTACTCCACACTTTCCCTTACTCATATCCGAGCCTAATATGAGATCGCATTGGTCTCTAGTAAATCCAATTACATAAAATCGTTGATGACACTAAAATCACCAACAGAATATTTAGAATCACACGTTCGTTGCATCACAGATGGAAAAGTGAAAGCAAACAAGATCGCAGGTTCGTAGCATGGAAAAGTGGAGGTACCAATGAGTAAAATTGTTTGTATTTCCAATTCATTTTTGTTCCCCCCACCCCCACCACCCTCTCAAAATATTTTAGTCATGTTTCCGTATTGTAGTAGTGTTTTAAATTATTGTCTTAGAGAAATATGTCCCGGAATGAGGTTATAGGGGCCTCCTTGCTACTACTTAGAAGTGTCCAAAATCTAACCGGAACCGGCTAACCGGAGATTTTTTAACCGGTCAAAACCGGTCAAACCCGGCTAACCGGTTAACCGTGAACCGTCTCAACCGTCAACCGTATTTTCAAGGTTCGGTTAAGGTTAGTCCATTTTGATAACCGTCAACCGGCGGTTATAACCGGGAAGCTAACCGCCGGTTCAACCGTCTATACTAACCGTCAGATTCTTACCATTTTCGAGTTAGTTTTAAGAATTACAGTCAGTTTTTTTAACAATTTCAGTCAGTTTTTTTAACAATTTCAGTTAGTTTTCTAACAAAATTGGTGTTTTTATTTCATTTTCAGTTAGTTTCTTAATGATTTTTAGTCAGTTTTCTAACAAAATCCTAATAAACTGTTTCTTTTTAAAATTAAAAAAAAAAAAAAATTGAAAAAAGTCTCATAACCGGGTTAACCGGCAAAACCGGCTTAACCGTTAACCGGATAACCGTAACCGGATGTGGCGGTTAGAAGGTTACTCCACGGTTAGGGATTACCGGTAAAATTAACCGGCGGTTATAACCGGCTAACCGGCGGTTAACCGGCATGGACACGTCTACTACTACTTCACTTACCCTACTGAAATTTATTGAAGCTAGCTATTTATTTGTTCATGTTCTTTCGTGAGTATAACAAGTTGGTCCTACTATTTTAAAAGGGTTCTACTATTTGCACATTTTTTTTATTTTTATTTTTATCAAATTAATGTGCAAATAACCTAGATTACTAAAAAGCTGATTATATATGGAAAGGCTGTAGCATTAATTAGGCAATAAGTGCCTCGTTTTTTTGTTTTCTTTTTCATTCTCTTTTATTTTAGTTTCTCAAGAAATATGTCCCTAACTAACACCCTCTCCTATGGGTTCTACAATTTGCACAACTTTTTTATCAAATTAACGTGCAAATAACTTAGAATTACTAAAAACCTGTTTGTAAACATGCTGTAGCATTAATTAATTAGGCAATAAGTGCCTCGTTTTTTGTTTTCTTTTTTCATTCTCTTTTATTTTAGTTTGTCAAGAAATATGTCCCTAACACCCTCTCCTATTAATACTACTCTATCCGTCCCAAAATACTTGTAGTTCTAGGATTTTCACATAAATTAAGAAAAGCAATCAATGCATGTCTAATGGACTAAATTACCCTTGAAATATTTCAAGTACAAAGACAATTAAATGCTTTTACAATGACAACTACCATCATAATTAAGTGTATATTTGACAAATAATGTCAAAAATGTTTAGATAAAAGCAAAACTATAAACATTTTGGGACAAATTTCAACTCCTTAAACTACATGTATTTTGGGACGGAGGGAGTACTATTTACATGATTTTCCAGATACTAGTAGTATGAACATTTTCATTTATAATTGTATATTGATTTATATTTATTTTTTGTTTATTTTAAATATTTGCAATATGTATTAAAATTCATCTAAATAAATTTATTATGGTAATACTGAAAATTAATTAAAAAAATAGATTTATTTGCAATTTTTTTGTTTTTAAAAAAGTGTAAGTAATTTACAAAAATGCTACCGCGTGTTTGAAAAAATGTCAGTTAATTACAAAAATATCACAGTGAGTTGTAAAACAAGTTCCCCTTGTTTACAAAGGGGTTGGTCTAATGTGAGACCGTCTCACAACGTGAAACGGATCCTCCATAGGTCGACCCATCCGCCAAAAAAAAACACTAATGTTTTATTCTCCGCCATTTTTTTTCTTATCAACAAATGTAACACTTTAATAAAGAAATACGACTGTTTTTTTTCCTAAAATGTTACAGTTTTTTTTTTCTTTCTGAAATGTAATCATAATTTTACAGAAAACGAATTAAAGATAACATAAGATTGATTGCAAAACTAATGTTAAATTTTATAATAATGAATGTAATTTTTTTTCTCAATTGTAACTGTTTCTATTTTGAAATGTAATGTTTCTTTCTCAATCGTAACATTTCTTTCTGAAATGTAATTAACAGTTTTTGTTCTAAATTGTATGGTTACATTTGCACAAAAGCGATTGAGGATAACGTAAGATTTATAGCAGAAAACTACAGTTATATTTTACTTTAAAACTGTTACATTCATATGTGGAAAAAATTTATTAGTTAAATGATTTATCAATTACAAAAGTTGAATGTAATACTTGATATTCTGTAATGTATATAGTAGTTTCGAAAAAAAAAATTATGAAATTTTTTTATTGGTAAAATACTTAATGATTTATTAATTACAAAGGTTGCATGTAATAAACATACCAGTTGTAGACACCCACACCTGGTTTGGTACACCCACTTTGGTGCACCCACAACACACACACACACACCATATGACCAGTCAACAACACGTGAGAGGCACGTTTAGACCCAAGATATCCGAGCATTCCCAAAAACCCGAGATACCCACACCAGCCATTCTTCACTATCAACCAAATTATTTATTTTAGGGACATGATTAATTAGGACTGTTGAGTTTTAATTTAAGGATATGTTTTATAAAAGGTGCTAAATTTCAATCAACACACAGCTCAGGTTTTTTGTTTGTTAAAAATTATGATTTAAAAAAAATAATGATGCTAATAAAAATTTAAAAATTGTTATTATATTATAGTTAATAATAAATTCAATAACTATTTTTCGATTGTCATTATGATTTTTTTTTTCAAATTTTTAATCAAAGTAACTTTATAAAAAAAAAAAAACCTATTTAAAGTGGAACGAACAAATGTTTCCTCTGTTTCAAAATACATGTCGTTTTAGACTTCTTCACACAACATTAAGGAATGCAATAAATACATATAAAAAAGACTTGTGTTCCCTTAACAAAATCCAATTTACTAGGCAGTTTTAATGCATACACATGAGACAGTTCATAATTAATGAATAAGGGTAAAACAGGTCAACAAGAGTAAATATTCATCGGTAATAGCAAAACGTCAAGTATTTTGGAACAAAAATGAACTCCTAAAACATCTTGTATTTTGAAACGGGAGGAGTAAGTTAATACAAATAGTATTTTAAATAAATACATTAGTAGTTACTAATTAATTATTAAAAATAGAAATAAGAAGTTAACTAGGAGCCTTTTTCTCCCTGTTGTCCTTACTATTCTTTTTTTTTCTCAATAATTTTCGTTACTATTCTTGTGTTTGCATTTTTCTCCTTTTTTTTTCACCGACTACTCTTATGTTTTTCCCGGATATAGTTATATACAGGGAACTTAAATACAGGGAACTAATTAAATTACCAAAATACTCATATATATACTCATACGAGATGCATCTCGTATGATTTCACACGAGATATGTCTCATGTGATTTCACACGAGATCATAAACATATCATGATCAGCTAAGTCTAAAGATCATGCAATCAAATCGAAACAAGCTTCCCACAAAACAGCAACAGAAGTCATAAACCTAGATATAAGGCTAGCATGATAAATCACACTCTTACACAGCTATTAATCATGAGATATGAAATAGAGACCTATAGATCGAAGCGATATTACATTTGACTAGGTCAAGAGGAGTGTCGGCCATGTGAGTGAGACCGCAGCTGAAAATTCCACCAGCAGTACAGGCGGCGTAGAACTGAGGAGAGTACATCTCGATCTTGCCCGGCTCGCTTGGAGCAGGAATGATGAAATTCTTCTTGGCCGGAGAGGGAGACGGAGATGAAGGAAACAGGCTAGGGCTAGAATTGTTGGTCATTTTGTCGGAAAAAAGACATCTGGCTGAAGATGTGTAGAGGTAGCTGGGGATGAGAGATTGACGAGAGTTATCAAAGAACGGAGATGCCATGGCGGTAAAAGCTTTATGCCGGAGAGAGAGATCGGAGAAGGAGATCGACCTCTTTCTGGACAGCTGCTCAAACTGAAAGGAGAAATGGGGAATGCTAGCAAAACGGTAAAAGAACAATCTCGTGTATATGTACACGTGAAATCTCGTGTGCATACACGAGTCATCACGTGTACATATACACGAGATTGTAGATGACATCTCGTGTATACTTACACGAGACGGGCAAGGGCAGCGTTGGAATATTTCATTCCCTGTATATAATTTTCTCTGTATTTAGTATTTACCGTTTTTCCCTAAAAAGAAAAATCTACTCTTATGTTCATTCTTGGAACCAACTACTTAAGAAAAATACCAACAACCCCCTCATTAAAACTTTTATATTAAAAAAACTCATAAAATAAATTGCATATCCCCAAAACCCACAAATCACCATTTTCACTCCAAAATGAACATTTGGTCAATATTCATAATTAACATTATAAAAATTTGTCTAAATAAAATTTACGATGCTAATGTAAAATTTATACTCCTTCCGTCTTATCTGAAATTGCAAAATATGCTATCTTAGGTGTCCACATAAAATTGTAAAAGTCTAAAATGAAAACTCAATAATATTTATAATTAGGGGGACACACTGATCATACTCACATTAGCTAACACACTTACTATTCCCTACCCTATTAATCATTATTTTCTCATTATCATATTCAAAGTGTTGTACACTCCACTTTAATTCTCGTGCATGACATTCTTTATACAATTTTAAATAGTACGGACAAAATAAATGTAAATTTAAGTATTTAGGAATCCCAGTGTAAATAATTGACACTTTATAATAGTCCGTATTAACAGTGACACTTACGTTGCATGACATAACACGCTTTTTAAAAAACTCATTTTTCATAAATGATAGAAAAATGCGTTTTATAGAACTTACTCCTTTTCTTTATTAATGTGTATTAACACTCCTTTCGTTACAAAATTGTCGTTTTAGGAGTTATTCCTTTTGTCTCAAAATAAATGTTTTTTAAGCATTTGCACAATTCTTAAGAAATGCAATTAATGCATGCGAAAGAGTCTCATATACCCCTAATGTAATTCAATTATTGGCAATTAAATGCATGTGCAAGAGATAGTCAACTATCATTAATAAAGGTATAACTGGTATACAACAAAAAAAGCCTTTAAAATACAACAAAAATTTTGGACAAAATTTAACTCTTAAAACGACATGTATTTTGAGACCGAATGAGTAATTTTTATTTCAAAATACTTGACATTTTACTATTACCAAGGAATATTTACTTTTGTTTACCTATTATACCCTTACACATTAATGATGATTATCTCTTGTTGGGGCACATAAGTATTTTTGATACTCCCTCCGTCCCACTCGAATTAGAATTTTTGGTCAATCTAATTATATTTTGACCAATAATTTGAAAAAAAATCATGATGCTAGTAAAAAATTTAAAATTGTTATTGTATCACGGTTATTAATAAATTCAATGATTATTTTTAGATTTTTATTAAGATATTTATTTTTCTTCAAATTATTGGTCAAAGTATAATTAGAATTGACCAAGAATCTTAATTCAAGTGCGACGGAGGGAGCATGTATTAATTGTATTTTCTTAGTATGTGTGAAAAAATCTAAAACGACATACTCCCTCCGTCTGATTTGAAGCTTCACCTTTTACCCAAATGGGTGTCCCGTTAAAAGCTTCATCCTTTCCTAAAATGGTAAAAAAATGTAGGCCCCACTTGTCATACACACTCACTTCTTCCTCTCGCATACTTAAATTTTGGGACCCACTTGTCATACTCACTAACTTTCCCCTCTCACATATTGAAATTGTAGGCCCCACTTGTCATACCCACTAACTTCTTCCCTCTCACAACCCTTCTTACACTCATCACTTTCTTTAATATATTTTAAAACAAATAGAGTAGTTTTTTTTATTAAATTTAATGGAAATCCCAAAAAAATAAAATAAAAATAAAAAATGAAAACAGGCGAAGTGCTGCTCACGGACTACTCCCTATCTCGTAGTGCTACTCTTTGACTTCACATTGCACAAGGTGCTACTTTTGCACTAAAAACAAGAAAAGATTGTGCAAATAGAAAATTAGTTGTGCAAATAATCTAGAATTACTAAAAAAACTGATTACGTATGGAATGGCTGTAGCATTAATTAGGCAATAAGTACCTTTCTTTTTTCATTTTATTTTACTCCCTCCGATCCAAAATAATTGTCACTTTTGGACCAAAATTTTGGTTCAAAATAATTGTCACTTTTGAGCTAAATGTCTCTTTTACCCTTACATTGAAACTTGTTCTCATTTATTAATTGTCTTAGTTTAGTGTGTGAGACATTAATGTAAGAAAGTTGCACACTTAATAGGGGTAAAGTTGAAACTTTTGTGATTAAGCCATGATAATAATTGCATTTTTTAAGAATTGTGCAAATGCAAAAAAAAAAACAGTTATTTGGACCAGAAGGAGCATTTTAGTAGTTTCTCAAGAAATATGTCCCTAACACCCTCCCCTATGGGTTCTACAACTTGCACAACTTTTTTATCAAATTAACGTGCAAATAACCTAGAATTACTCTTACTAAAAAGTTGTTTACATATGGAAAGGCTGTAGCATTAATTAATTAGGCAATAAGTGCCTCGTTTTTGTTTTCTTTTTTCATTACTTCATCCAGTTCAAAATAACTGTCACTATTGGACCAAAATTTTGGTCCAAAATAATTGTCACTTTTGAGCTAAATGTCTCTATTATCCTTGCATTGAAACTTGTCCTCTTTTATTAATTATCTTAGTGTGAGACATTAATGTAAGAAAGTTGCACACTTAATAGGGGTAAAGTTGGAACTTTTGTCACTAAGTCATGATAATTATTACATTTCTTAAGAGTTGTGCAAATGCAAAAAAAGACAATTATTTGAACCGGAAGGAGTATTATTTTAGTTTCTCAAGAAATATGTCCCTAACACCCTCTCCTAATAATACTACTATTTACATGATTTCTCAGATACTAGTAGTATGAACATTTTCATTTATAATTGTATATTGATTTATATTTATTTTTAGTTTATTTTAAATATTTGCAATATGTATTAAAATTCATCAAATAAATTTATTATGGTAATACTGAAAATTAATGGAAAAAATAGATTTATTTGCATTTTTTTTAAAGTGTAAGTAAAACAAGATTGATTGCAAAACTAATGTTAAATTTTATAATAATGAATGTAATTTATTTTTCTCAATTGTAACTGTTTCTATTTTGAAATGTAATGTTTCTTTCTCAATCGTAACATTTCTTTCTGAAATGTAATTAACAGTTTTTATTCTAAATTGTATTGTTACATTTGCACAAAAGTGATTGAGGATAACGTAAGATTTATAGCAGAAAACTACAGTTATATTTTACTTAAAAAACTTTGACCAGACATTAATGTGACTTTTGACCAGACATTAATGGTCAACACCAATTTACTCTCTCGACCATATAATAAATGTCGCGTGTTGATTTTTTGTCAACTTGTTGAACTAGGATAAAAGAATCATGATATTCTAAACACTAGTGGGTAACCCGTGCTCTGCACGGAAAGCAAATTTACCAGTTATAGTGTCTTTTGTTTCTTTTATATTTATATTTAATGTATTAGTTAATCTTAAATCAATAATTTTTAACTATAATAAATAACTATAATAATAAATTATTAATAGTTAAAATAAATAGTTAACTATTAATATTGAAATATAATAGTTAACTATTTATAGTGAAATATAATAGTAACTATAATTAACTACAATAGTAACTATAATAATAACTATTATAGTTAATTATTACAGTACCTATTACTATTATAAGTTAACTATAACAGTAACTATTATAGTTAACTATTATCGTAACTATTACTATTATATTATAAGTAATAGTTAACTATAATAGTTACCCTATATATTAACTAATACTACTCCCTCTGGTCCAAAATAACTGTCGTTTTTTGTCAATCAGATGTAACTTTAACCAATAATTTAAATAAAAAATAATGATGCTAATAAAAATCTAAAATTTGTCATTGTGTTATAATTAATAATATTTTTAATAACAAATTTTAAATTTTAATTGGGATCATTATTTTTTGTTTAAATTTATTGGTCAAACTTACATCTGTTTGATCAAAAGTGACAGTTATTTTAGACCAGAGGGAGTATTATCTAATACTATTAGCTAATACAAAAAAAAAAAAAAATTGAAAAGTCACCTATTTATTAGAGTGCCAAACATTTATTTTCGAAGTTAAAAAGTCAGGTGCCAAACATTTAATTTCGAAGGACGAGATAATTACACTCAATCTGGGATACTAGAGAGTAACATGCTTAGTGATTTTTTTTTATTTTATATTTTTGATAAACTAACCCAGAACAGATGGCAACTCCATACTGGCAACTTTTATGACCCCAAAATTTACTTACTCTCTCCGGGCCAAAATGAATGCTGATTATTATTCTTGATTAATTAAGAACAAAAACGGACATTCATTTTTGTAAGGAGTTGCTACTTTTTAGGTGTTTTTACAAGTATTTTCATACTTATACCAACCAACCCCTAAATCCTAAGACCTAACCATTCTAAAAAATGTTCTTGTGAACAGTTATGCATTTGTAAACCTTCAGTAAACACGCACAAAACTGAAACTGATTTCTATTTTGTCGAAAAACTGAAGCATATATTTTTCATGTACAAAATCAAATCGAAAATCGATTAATACAACATGAATGAATTAGCTGTAGAAAACATAACAGTCTTATTTAGCTACTCTTAGTTTATGCCCATATAAACCAAGATGGCAAACCCAAACCACCTTTACAACACCAATTGTACATACACTAGAACTATGCATCAACATGATCCTTCACATCTCAGGAAACAATTCGGCCCATTGATTAGTGCTCGCAAGACTGCATCAACCTGATCTATTTGACTTTCAACATCTCGGAAAACATATCCATTGACAAAATGCTTCTCAAAGATCGCATAATAAACTTGCTCTTTAGAGAAGATCCGGGAAAATGCCCACAGGATACCATATGGTGATTTATTGCTATAAGATATGGCAAGGAAAAGGGTATTTATTTGACACGGAAATCATTCCTAAATACGGTCAAATTCTGAGTGAATTTGTCCCTGTTCTTTGAGTCCAAGCTTCGAGTAACATCGGTCATTAGTTTGTTGAAGCACAAGGAAAGTCGTTGATGCTGATCCACAGGCTGCAACAAGACAACAACTCAGAATACAAAGAGCACCAGCAATGAATATACTGAAAAGGATGTACACAAAAAAACCTGATCACTTCATATCTAAGAATGGAAGATTAATCATAGTTGCTCAATTGTTCTATCTAACGAGAGCCATTGGTTCATCAAGTGTAAGTATATATCAAAGTTGGAAATTTGTTAGCGTATGAATTAATGACTCCACCAGTACACAGAGGACATATTTATATGATATTTTCATCCATGCTCGAGGCCTATTCTTCAACTATTATGTTCAATTTGCAACGCAGCAAGTTTTGTAGCACCATGTTTTGGAGTGCCATAAAGTGATGGTAATGATAATCTGTCAATGGTAACAAGAAATATGACGTTGATATCCCGCTAGGATTCTAATTAAGCAAAGTGGCAACATGAGCAGAAATGACGATCAGGCTTGCAAAGAATTCATACATAGCTTTAGCACTCTGTCCTAGTAATAATATGATCAAGAGAGGGAAGAAGTACAAACCTGTGAACCTAAAATATGAGCTTTCAGATCCGCAAATATCTGCAAATAAGTGGTGGCAATCTCAGCTAACCAAATACATAAAGGGCAATAGAAGGTGAAAAGAAAACCACACCTCGTATGAGAGTGGTGCAGTTATGTGCAACAAATATGAAAAAGTTCAGAAGTTAAGAGTATCCTGCACTAATTACAAAAGCTTTCAAAGCAACCTCATGTTGAGGGATAATAAAAAACCGATCACAGACTACTAACAGGAGTGAAAAACATTTCTGCCTCTAATTTATTAATCTATGTTGCTAAATCAGAACAACTGTCATGCAGCTACATTTCCCAGATTAATCCTACTTTGCTTGTGATTATATCTTCTATTAGGTACTTGTTGTAACTTGGTTTTTAGATACTTGAGCATAACCAAAGCATAGTATCCTTGTACCATCCAGGCCACATCAACCACTCAGACATTTTGTTCAAATAGAATGGGAATTGGTCGACCAGAGCGATAGAAAACGTCGTTTCTTAATACTCACTCTGTCCCAGAAAGTTAGAAAGTTAGTCCCTCTTTTTTTTTTGTTGTTATTACGTATGAACTTTGAGCAATATTTAGACTACTTTTAGTTATTCTAATGAAAATTTACAATTTGTTATTGATACACCATTAGAACTATCAATACCAATTTTCAGGTTCTCATTAAGATAATTAAAAGTAGTCTAAATTATTGCTCAAAATTCATTCGTAATAACATCGAAAAAAGAGGGACTAACTTTCCGGGACAGAGGGAGCAGATGTTTGACTACAAGCTCCCTTGGGTTAGCATCGTAGTGTTTCAACAGCTTGTTCATTTAAATTTGCAGACTCTTAATCTCATTGCTTAAATAACTACGCAAGGTATACCATGTTCCCAGCTAGTTGAAGCATCATACCAACATGATACTTCTATGCTGTTATGGATGGATATGCCTTTCTTGTTTTGGTAAAAGTTTGCGGAAGGAAACAAATGGTAGAAGGAAAGACAAATAATATTACCTGTTCACTAATAAGTATCAAGCTTAGCATTGGTCTGCTAAGACTCCATTGATTGCCACAATCCTCGAACAAAACAATCTCAAACAAGGTCTTAAGTATCTGGAAGAAAAAAAATTGTACAGGTGAAATCAGATGATAATAGTAGAAATTAAAATACATAGCCAACAGTTAACAGTAGGTTTTTACAATAAAAATAGTAGCAGTCTCCTGTTTGGCAAAACAACGAAATTTCAGCACATCCGATTTAGAACCAACTATATTGTATAAGAAGAATCTGACCAGAAGCAACAAAAATTTTGGTTTATGAAATAAGTAGCTTACCAGTTACTACTACGTAAAAGCTCTAAAGTTTATGCTGCTTCTGTCAGATAATTCAGAAACACTTTGAATATAAATGAAAAAACATAGAAGAGAAGGCAGGAGAAATGTGAACAACAGGGTAATATCGACAATGTATCTTAACCAAGCTAGAGACCACTGAAGCAACTGTTTACTTGTAGCAGACTGATTTCCGGATCCAGATTCAGATATTTAACAGTGATTGTTCGAAGATTGTTTCAATAGTAAAGCACAAAATACACCAAGAAAGAAGCATTTTCTCTTAAATAAAAATTGATAACTAGTTTCCAACAATGGAAAGGAATTGGAACAACAAAATGTGAGAATGGCAGATAATTTTCACAAAACGGTGGAGAAATGCCGATTGTTGCAAAGCTGGAACTGCAGTTGTAGCCAACAAAAAGTTCTACTCAAAGGTAATCGTCAAGAAATAAATCACCATGTCATGCTGCGCACTACATTTAAAAGTGGCCAAGTAAGCGAGAGTTCATTCCACAAGTTTAACCTGTGGAACCTGTACGGTACAATTAGGGGATGTGAAGAAGCATATCATAATGTTAGCTTGATGTATCATGGCTTCTCTAGAGCTTAAGCTTATAGATGAGTTAAGTAGCTTAAAGTAAACTGTGGTTAAACAAGGTTTTCAGTTTGAGATATCTCACTTGCATATGTTTCCTGCAATAATCAGAATGTAACTGTTTCAACCCTATTGATTTCCCATGCACCTAACTAGGCTACTTCGCACATCTTCCTGCATCTGAGCCGTCACATGGGAGACGGAATGTTAAGCATATTATACTTGTTGGGGCCTTCTTTGAATTATTATTTTTTGTGACTTAGTTACACAACAGTTAAAAAAGAAATGCTCCTCAAAGAAGACAGATGTGAATCCCGACAAGGAGAATAAGTAGTATGTTAGTTAGCAACATAGAGTGCACAAGTTAATAATGAATCAATAAGAATATATTATGAAATAAAAAGAGAACTTACTTCTGGAAACAAAGTGGGGCATTCCACAATATGTCGTGCAAGATTGATTGCATGTGGTGAAGTTGGTGCCTCCCCCATGGTAATATTGCAGAAATAGAAAGCAGCCAAATTATCGATCGCAGACGCACACTGACATGAAAAGTTATAGTCATATAAATTCTTCCAAAAACATCACTACTATAAATCGTGATCCATAACAAGTACTGATCAATTAAAGACATGCTTAGTCATCAAATGACACCTCCCAACCATTCAAGCATGCTAGCTTAAATGGAAGACTTGTAGATGCATCACTGTACATATGATATTGAGAAACTAAGAAATGTTTGGAACTCCACACTTCCTCAATGAACAGACACATGGAATTAAAGTATCAACATAATTATATGAGATGTCTTGTGCGGCTTATATGAGATGTCCGTAGCTACTACCAGATCACACTATAAAGTAGACGGCACAAATTCCATACCGCATGAACATCAAAATTTCACAATAGTCCTATTCAGTAAAAAGACTGTCTACAATGGTTCTACCAAAACTGAGCAGACGACAAGCGTACAATAGTTGACTGAAAAACTTAAAGTTTAATTCTTATACTATCTAGATGGTGAGGCATAGGGGAAGACCTAAGAAAACATGGCCAAGGGTGATCGAAAGTGAGCCTCCTTGGAATCAAAGAAAATATGGTGTATTTGAGAGGCGGAGTGGGGGATTTTCAATTTTATTTTCTCATGTTTTTGTTTCCTGTGTCTCTTATTTTCTTAACATATTTCTTCTTAGCTTTCATCACCTTTAATTTTATTACTCCCTCTATCCCTAAAGTTAATCCCTCTTTTTTCGTTGTTATTTTGAAAATCTGAAAATTTTTACTGACAATATTTATAATGATGTATCAGCAACAAGTTTTATATCTTCATTAGAATAATTAAATTAACCTAAATTATTGCTCAAAGTTAATTCAAATTAACAATGAAAAAAGAGGGGCTAACTTTCTTGGACGGAGGGAGTATTACTTTATATTTTTATTTTACCATTGTTCCACTTTTTGTTGATTTCTCCTCTCTTTGACGAGTACATATGAATATATGATGATGGTTCATGTTGGCCGACCTCAAATCATTTTGGGATTAAGTTTGTGTTGTTGTTGCTGTACTAAGGAACGACAATAACCAACAGACCATAGAAGATACTCCCACGTCCTTAGATAATGTCCATTTCTCAGATGATTGTCCCTAAATATCTACCGACTTCCAAATTAAGTTACTAAATCAACATTTGCAATGTCAACTATGATGTTCTAGTTAGCACTTGCAATATACTCCCTCTGTCCCAGAGTAAGAGTCCTACTTTCGATTTTGGTACGTCCCAGAGTAAAAGTCCCTTTCCCAAATAGCAAACGATGGGAAATGAGGAATAGTGTTTTGGACAATTTGTCCTTCTAATAATGCTTCTATAATTACAAAAAAACAACAATTACTAACTTATTTTTAGCCACTTGCACTAGTAATAGTATTTCGAACAATTATATCCTCAACCCACTTGCAATGTTTAACCACCTTCTATTGTTTCCTTAATAAGCGTGCGCAGCCAAGGTAGGACTCTTACTCTGGGACGGAGGGTGTATCAGTTTAGTCGTTAAGGGTATTTATGAAACGTGTTATTTTAAAAGTGCTTAAAAGCCAACTCCCTTACTCTGCTTGAAACTAAAAATGGACCACTTTAAAGATGAAGTAAGCAATTAAATAATATAAAGAAAATTGTGTACACTAACATACCTGTGATGAAATACTTGAATCCAGTCCTTTCAATCCAGACTCAAGAGAACCAACTATATGCATAAAGGTGTTTGAATCCAAGTTCAGAATAAAAACAATATGGCTGTTGAACAGGACCTCCAAATATGCAAAGTACGCCCTCGTCAACTACATAGGAAGAAAAAAGAAAGAATATACACTCAGTTCATATTCCGTGCAAATTTCATTAAGAAAGTTAGCATAAGCATAACCATTCGCCAATGAAGATCAAAATTGTCATTTTGCAGAGAAAAGGTACCATAGACATGTTTAGGAAACTGTCAAATCAAGTTATCTCTGTCCCAAACTAATTAAGCAATGCTTAATCAATTGAACTTGAAAAGTCCTCATTTCAAAATGTCAACTAGATAGAAGAAGAGGCATGCAACAACCCATAAAGCTAACCATGATAAAAAAAAAAAAGGTACTCAGTGAATCTGACTTGTTTTATTTCGTACATCAGAGGTACAACCAAGCATTCTCTCATTAACATTCTTTACCCATGGTCCTGTTTCTCAAGTTTCTAATAATAGAACAGAGTTCCAACCGTTGCCATTGCCACTTTTTTTTCCTGCATGTAATCCTGCTTTTCACACAACATTTCTTTTGTGCCTCTCTGTACCCTTGCTTCATTCGGAAATATAAAGTTCAAGAATAGGGCCATTGTTTTGTCTAGTCTCTAGTGCTTCGTAAGGTCAATACTAGCAGTTCTTTAGAGTTCACAACTTTAGAGGAATTGTTCCCAGATATAGTGTTTCATGTGCAATTAAGATGCTTTGATTGTATCCAGTTTGGCTTCACCATATAAGGCCACTTTCAAGTTTAAGAACTCAACCATAGGTTAGGTATCTCTTCTCTCCCTTCAATTATCGGTCCAGAATCAGTTCATTTCCTTTCTCCTTTGCTCAAACGGAATGCAACTTGATTCATCAACAATCCCTATACTCCCTCTCAAATAGCAACAAAGATTTTCCCAATCTCAGGTGCCACTTTTCTTCCAGGCAATCATCTCTTTTCACCCTATATATTTCTAAAA
>JAOWBW010000197.1:3068618-3144257 GCA_026119855.1 Campanula takesimana | reverse complement strand
GTGCTCCGCTTTTTGATAAAGCTGTGATTTATGAATCCACCGAGCTGTGAGTTACTTAGTTATTGAGTTCTTATTTCTCATATCATCTTGGGTGTAAAGTGAAACTTATTCACGATTTAGCTTCTTGAGTGATTGAGCTTGCAAATTCTGTAGCATGCATTTCTGAATGAAAGGTTATAATGGGTTCATCCTTTTTGTTTTCTGATTGGCTTCCTCTAGGCAAGAAGGTGTTGTGCTGGAGTTTCCAGAGTTGACAAGCTCCACGAGGCGAGACCATTGGCTTGCTCTTATTAAGGAGATTATGCTATTACACGAGTTCTTATTAAAATTCAAAATAGCATCTCCGATACAAGCTTGGGAGTTGCATACTAGGACTATATTAGGAATTGTAAGGCTCCATGCAGCTAGAGATATGTTAAGGATCTCCCCACCTGATCCCAAAAGTTTCTTGATTTTCGCCTTGTTCGATGAGCTACCTAAAGGAGACTATGTTTTACAAGAGCTTGCAGAAAGTTTGAAGAATGTGAATAGCGGGCATCCTTGTAGTGCTAGCTCTATTTTACGGGGTATGAACACCCCCCAACCATGTGTCCCGTGTGTAGAGGGAAAGGAAGTGAGTCAACTCGTTAACCCAATTGGGGTTCAAGCTGATAATCTCACGGATTTGGAGACTACTATTGAGAAAGTTAGAGAGGAATCAAAGCAGATTAATATAGCCAAAGCCACGGTGGAGGAGCTGAAAGAGGAAGGCATTGGTGATACCGTCCTTGTGTTAATGGTACGATTCTCCTTCAAGTTATTTGTTACACCCTTGGAAATCTACCTCTTGAAAGAAAAACGTCCTTACTTTAACTTCTCCGTCCAAAAGGAGTGTCTTGATTACTATTTGTAAAGAGTAATACTAGAGTCACGAAAAAGTTATTACAAAATCTTGCTTACAATGTAGCCAATAAATGATTGGATTTTGTGTCTGTAGGCCCCACTAATCATAATTCAACAACCAATCAATTTATTCCAACTGTGTTTGTAGCCAAAATTTTGTGAAATCTTTTTGTGCCTGTGATATACTTGTTCTGTGTCCACCTTCCGAATGTGGAACACTCTATTTTTACAGGAGCTTCTCAAACCTGCTCAAAAGTTAATGCCACACGTTGAAAGGGTTCTTTCCTGGGAAAGTCCAATGACCACCATCATTGTGATGCTTAGCACCTTAGTAGTTGTCTACAAGTAAGATCCTCTTTCGTTGCATCTTAGTAACTTTACTTTGATCCTTTTTCTTTTAATACTACCTACCACCGTCCCAAAATGAATGTCCAACCAATTTCCAAATTCACCCTTGATCAAGAGCAAATCTGAAAATCTTTTAGACATTCATTTTGGGACAGAGTAAGGAGGAATTGAATTGCTACACCGTCACCTTATTCATAGTCCAAACACGTGATTGATTGAATGCGGTTTTCTTTTTGTAGGGAGTGGGTTGGCATGGCAGTGGCAGTTTTCCTACTATGGATAGCTGCTAAGATGATCCAGGCTAGGAAATACGGAATTGGGAAGCAAACAAAAGTAGTTGTATGTACAGCTTCTGACCAGACGACAATGGAGAGCATAGTATCAGCACAGCATGGGTTGAACACGGTACATAGCATGATGCAGATGGCAAACATTTCAATATTGAAAATCTGGTCAATATTTCTGGCAAAAGCCCCTAAGGTATTGAGATTGCTACCTGATTTTTATTTTTCTTTCATGAGATTACTTAAGATAGAACACTAGAATAGTAAATTGAAAGATCGATATGCTGTTTGCATTTTCACGCGAGTTGCTTGCCCATACTCTATGAGGATGAATGACCAAAATAAGCAACGTACTTTCACAACATTTTGTTAAATTAGTAACGGGGAAAACGTGGATAGTATAAATATGACAAAATGAACTAGTATGGGAATCTAGGAAAAGTGGATAGTATAAAGTAGGGGGTGTAAATGGTTCGGTTTCGGCCATTTTAGAGACCGAACCACTAGTCATCGTTTGGGAAAATTCCAGATCGAGCCGAACCACAAAAAAGTTCAAACCGAACCAAACCAAACCGCCATGTTTTGGTTCTTTTTGGTTCAAACTACGGTTCAGTAATGTGGTTCAGACTGCGGCTCAGACCGTGGTTTAGATGGTTGTTCAAACCACCATTCAAACCGAGGTTCATATGATGATTAAATCATGGTTTAGACTTTGTTGAAAAGAGAAAATACGGAGGAAGAAGAACATTTAACGAATAAAGAAGGCGAATGAAGTGAACATAGTGCGGAATTTTGTTAACTATGTGCCTCAACAAATATAACACGTGATAAAATGAATATTGAATAAGATGCAAAACGAGATTTAACAATGGTCTAATGTAATGTATTTTTTTTTTATTTTTCAAAGGTGGATGTTATTTAACATACAAATTTATGACTAATATATGCGGTCTTTCGTTTGGCGGTTCGGTGTCGTGGTTGGTCTAGTTGGTACGGTCTGGTTTGGTCTGAAGGGTCAGACCACAAATCAAACAGAACCATGCGGTTTACTAATTTTTGAGACCGAACCGAACCACTCGTGCTTGAAAACCGAACCGAACCGTAGGTTTGGTTCAGTTCGGTGCCAAACCGTGGTCTGGACCAAACCACTGACACCCCTAGTACTATAAACATGTAGTGAGTAGGGAAAGTAGGATAAGGGTTGTTAGTGGGGTGTGGAATAAGAAGTGGGGTAGTTGTTGGTATGACAGGTCCTCATTGATTAAAAAGTACAAAAGACTTTCCATTTTGGGCTTTCGTACTTTCAATTGGGGCGCTCAAATGGGTCGGAAGGAATGAATAAGTATGCCATTTGGTATCCCTGTTATTTCTTTACTGGTCATTGGTAATGTAAACTGCATAACTTGGCAGAGAGATTTACACACCAATGACTTATTAGTGATCTTTTTTATTTTTATTTTTTTTTCATTTTCCATTGTCCTTGCTCTTCACGAAGTTTACTTATGTTCTGGTTGTGGTTCTTTATTGCAGCATACGGATATGGCGATAATGGGTATAACAGCATTAGCGATAATATTAGCAGTGATTCCACTCAAATTCATTATTATGCCTCTCGTGCTATGTTGCTTCATGACAACATTGAAGTTCGGTAAGCGAATGAAAAATGAAAATAGTAACAGAAGATTAAAGGAGTGGTGGGACGGTATTCCAGTTATTCCCGTTGAAGTTACAGATAAACTTCCCGATCCTCCTACCAAAACAGTTAAACCCCTTGATTTCCATTTTCCATTTGCTGGTACATTTTCTGCTGCTCGGTCTTGTTTCAGTAATCATGTATAGTGCAAGTGGATAGTTCTTGTTCGGACATGTCAACATTGTAGTTTCATATACGTTCTAGAAAGTCCTGGTACGAGATAGTTGCTAAATCGGTAGGAAAAAATGTTTTCTTTATTTCCTGTACATTACTGTGACACAGTCTTTGTGTATCCTGGACACAATAATGTTCCAATGCTTGTTTATATTGAGTAATAAATCATATTGGAGCAACCAATTTCGTTTGTTCGGGCTAATTGCAATTTAGTAACTTGTGTTTCGGTCATGCTAGCAATTTAGTTGACTGGGAGGTTTAGAAAAGAATAATACTAGTGGCACAAAAAGGTCACAAAATTTCACTCACAAAATCTTAGGTGTAGTGATTTTATTGGTGTTTTTAATTAGAGTGTGGCGGGTCCACTATCGCTACAACCAATAAAATATCGCCACCTCATTTGTGAGCATGATTTTGTGACTTTGTTTTGTGCCCCTAGCATTGCTCGGAAAGAAATCCATGATTTGTATCCAAACGATTTTGCACTTATCGACAAATTCCCGAGATTGAAAAGGTTATGATTCAAGTGCTAACATTTACATTTACATTTCAATTCCTAACGTTTACATTTTGTTGCAATCTGAATTGGTTTATTTCAATTCCTAGCATTTACATTTTATTGCAATCTAAATTTGTTTTTTTATGAAAACACAAGATACAAACATAAAAAGTAAAAAAAAAGAAAAAAATGTGAATTTTAAGAAGGGCTAATTGCAGTTTAGTTACCTGAGTTTTAAACGAAGTTGCAATTGGTTCTTAAATGTGTCAAAGTTGTGCCGTCTACTCAGTTTGGTGAAGGAGCAATCAGGTGTAAAAGTCGTTAGCCAGTTAAGAAACTAACGAAATGGCACCATGTGCGAAACACGTGTGTTTTAACGATGGCAAATATGTCATTTCCCCTCGGAAAGGAATCCTACTTGCTATTGTCTTCTCTTTTCATCGCTTTAATTTCTCACGCCATGGACGAACTTAAATCTCACGCGATTCTTTCTTCATCCCAATATCTTTGTTCGATTCCTTCAAATGCCAAAGCTCTCAACAATCCGGTTAATTTACCGTTCATAAAATCCACTGGCCTTCTCCTCGCCGCGATCACCATCACCGAGCAGCCCCCACCTATTATTTCCAATCACTTCCTAGCTACATAAGAGATCGACAACTACCACTCCCTACTCAGATCTATCTCAATCTGACAGCCAAAAGAGCACTCTCCTCACAGCCCCTCCAGCACTCTCCTCACAGCCCCTCCTGCACTCTAAAGACCTTGACCCCGACCAAAATCGAAAAACCCAAAAACCTGATTGCCTGCTTGAAGATCTAACTACGTGGTTGAAGGATTTGGAAATAAAAATTAAAGTCAAACCCAGGTTATTGAAATGCTATTTGGACATTCATAATTGCAAACTTAAAATCAAATCCCAAGTTATTTGAGAACAATTGTTTTTAAGATTTGTTGATTTGAGAGAGAGAGAGAACGAGAAAAAAAGAAGAAGAATGAATGATGGTTGGGGTGGGGGAATGGGCTGGCTTTGGTGGACGTGATTGTTGAGTTTTAGAGTGGTCAGGGAGGAGACCAGATCTCCTGTACCCATCCAGTGTGCCATCCATGTGCCCAAAGTGATCCGGCCGTTAATATGTTTGAATAATATTAATAAAATGTTAATCTTAAAAACTGTGAGCCGTTGGATCACAGTGGGCACATGGAGTGGCACACCGAATGTGCACAGAAGATCTGCTCTCGTGAGGGAGCGGGGGTAGGAGTGGGACAAACTGCGATGGAGGGGAAGGGATTGGTGAATTTTTTATTTTTTTTTTCTCATTTATGCCCTTGTGGTTTATTGGGGGAAATAGCACATTAGTGCCCCGAAGTTCCACACGAATTGCAATGTAAGTCCCAACGTACCATTTGTTGCAATTTAGTTCATCATGTTACCGATTTGTGGCAAAGTGAGGCATTTTTGGATGACTGTTGAATAAATCGAAATGAAGGTGACAAAATGGGTGAAAAACTTAACGGGTTTCTTTGAAAATTGCATTTCCCACCCCTTCAATTTATTTATTTTATATTTATCACCATTTCGTTAATAATATCATCTATTATGGACTATCAAGTATTACCAGTTATAAAGTTGAGCTTCCTTTTTTTTTATTTTTTAAATTAAAAATGTTGAATTCATAATGAGAACTTTTCTTTAAAAAAAAAAAAAAAAAAAAAAAATGAGAGAGAGAGAGAACAATTGCTTAAATAAAGAGAGAAATTTTAACAATAATGTGCAAAATTATCCAAATCCTCACTTAACACACGACTACACGAACCCTTCCTAATTCCTCTCGCACAATCACCAAGTTTCTTTGAAAGCATCACACGATCTCAGCTCCCTGCAAATTCCTCCGCCCCTACTCTTCTCGTCCTTTTACTCTCTTCACCCATCACTCATGCCTCACCTTCCACTGCCGACTCCTTGCCATCCTACGCCGCCCCTATTGTCGGTCACCCTCGCCCCCGCTTATCTTTTCTTCTCTGGCAACAACCTACAAAATATAATCTCTCTGCCTTGGCCGAGAAATCGAACCCCCCAGTCGAGTTTTGCCATCTCTGCTGTCCGTCGAAGTTGCCGGAGATGACAATTCATCACTGTCAGTGCCATAAAGTATAGCTACAATCTGGGTGATTGTAAATCTGGGTATACATTGTAGATCTGGAAATCTTGGTAATTTCGAAATAAATCTGTGAAAAATTAGAATTCGAAATTGTTGAATAATATGCTTATGAATGAGTGTTATTTGGGGGATTTTGTGGTAGAGTAAATTTCTTTTGATTAAGAAATTGTTCGATTGATTTTTGATGTTAATGGTGGTGGTGTGATGATGAGAATGGTGGTGACAGTGGTGATGATTATGGACATGGCGGAGGTAGAGGTGGGTGGTGGTTCGAGATTATTCTTGTTTCTTCCTAATGAGTTTGATTTGAGGTTAAAGATGGAAGGAAATTAAACATATTGACCCCTAATTTTTATACAATTAATATGTGAATTATAGATGGTTATTGCATATGAAAACAAGTTTGACGAAAAGAAAAATTGTAACTTAGTATTTGACTAAATGGTTGTAATAGAGAAATTATTGAATTTCAAGGGTGGTAAATGCGCTTTTTAAATAATCGTGTTAAGTTTTCCGTTTATCTCGTTACATCCGTTCAATTTATTTAACGTTCATCCAAAAATGACTAACTTTGCCACTAAATGACAACATGATGAACTAAATTGCAACAAATGGTACGTTGGGACTTACATTGCAATTCGTGTGAAACTTCGAGGCAGTAATGTGCTATTTGCCCTGGTTTATTGCTATCACTAATGAACTCTTAAGTGTTTATTTTACCATTGATCAGAGGGGAAATGACATATTCACGCCCGTTAAAACTCACGTGTTTCGCATGTGGTGTCCATTTCGTTAGTTTCTTAACTAGCTAACTAACGGCTTTTACACCTGATTGCTCCGGTTCAGCAGCAAAGGAGTCGGATCGCAACTTTAACAAATTTAATAACCAATTGCAAGTTCGTGTAAAACTCGGGTAATTAAATTGCAATTAGCCCCTTATAAGAATTGGGTTGTAACATTTTCAACTTTGGGAATGAAATTGTTGGTCCTTTTTACAAGCGTGTGTAACAGTGTGGGTCTGGTGCTAACTATAGCCTGATAGTGATGAACATGCTTTGAAATTCAAGCCATCAACCATGCCCAGCTGATAACAATTTTGACTCAATGCAAGAAATGATCTCATCTTATGAAGGAAATAGACTACTTCTAGGAAGGTGAATATGATTAAGATTGAGCTAACAATTTTTCCCACCTCTAAATATAAGGTCTGAACTGGGATGATTTAATAATTTAAGGCTTATTTGGTAAAGCGGTGCGTTCAAAATGAATTAAAAAAAAATTTAGCTTTTTGCTAATTAAACGTCCCAAATGGAGAGTTTTTTTAGTGAAGCCTTTTAAGAATCCTGGCCCTTTTTAGCCGCTCCAAATAGTAGCGTAAAAAAAAAGGCTCTGTTTTGAAAAATCTTTGTTTTTGAAACTGTGCACTAGCCCTTAAATTCCAAATACTTGTGGCATGCTTAGATATCTTCTACAATGTCGGAGAGATTTTAACACCATGAAGGTTAATTACCCCCATAAAGGATAAACTTCCCTCTGATCTCAAGATAGTGTGTCCCATTTGACTTTTTATGGTCAACACAAATGAACGTTGACCAAGGGTTGATGTCGATCTAAACATCCTAGTGAAATTCTAAAAATTGTAATTGATAAATCATTAAATGATTTATCAAGAAAATCTTTTAAGATTTCATTGTGATCATGAGATTGATAGTAATGTATGGTCAAAATTAATGTGAGTTGACCATAAAAAGTCAAATGAGACAAACTTTCCGGGATATAGGGAGTATTTCAATTAAGAAGATGGAGGGGGGGTGTTATACCTGCTGAAAAATAGAAGCCAAAAAGTGTACAACCAGATAAAGAAACATTACTGCAACTTTTCCACCATTTACCATACGCCCAAAAACATGTAATTGATGGGCGTAAAGATGCTCAAAATACTTCTAGACAGCTAAAATGCACAGCAATGAAGAAAAATCTGCTTAGATCTTTACGAGCGCAAGATGATATTTACAGATCTTGTCGGGATTTATTTCATTCACCTGGCTGCATGAACTAGCTTGACTACTGCCATCTACTAGTTGTTCCTAGCCTTTTCCAAGTCTGGAAGATCTGCATCATCCACAGAAATAATATGCATGTCACTTGATTCACTTCTAAAAATCAGTTTTTAAGAATCACATTTTTAATGTTTGCTGTAATTTTCTCTTAAATAAATAGCAAAGTGAAAGGACTGAAAGACGACCAAGGAAATGATCAGAAAAGGTCCGTAGTGGTATAAAAATCATGAAACTTACACAGCATTCCTTCATCATCACTGCTACGGTCATCTTCACTCGAGTACTGAAAATGAATCAAACTCTAGTTAGTGGCTGATATGGAAATTTCATTGAGTTATATTTAAGCATAGCAACGATCAAGATAGCCGAGACCAGATTACCTTAACACCATCATCAGATCCTTGATCAGCTGAAAATCCCAAACACAATACAATCATTTCAGGAATATGCTTGTACTCCCTCCGTCCCAAAATGAATGACCTTTTCCAATTTGAGGAACAGTATGAAAACTAGACTCCTAATAGTAAAAATTCATAAATGAACCTTGCTATTAGGTTTCAAAATGTTAGTTTCGTGCGTTTAAAATAAAATTTGAAAAAAAAATGGTAAAAAATCATATAGGGACACAGTTTGAATCAAAAAGGTCATTGATTTTGGGAGAACAAAAGTCATCCATTTTGGGACAGAGGTAGTAATAAGCAGAAATATAAAAATACAGGTGACACAGAATCAGAATATTGGTCCCAATTTCTCATCTCGGCAGTGTAAAATAATATGCACGAAAAGGACGTTGGGTAGACTTACAATTTGCAGAATCATCATCCTCATCACACCATTTATTCCAATCAACCTTCAGATATGGAGCAGGTTTCTCATCTGACTTTAAGAGTCTTTGCCACCAACCCTTCGCCTCTTTCTGAATGGTACATGATATATTTCTCAATCCAATCTGAGTTCTGCAACTCTATGAAAAATGGGAGGTACAATTCAGAGTATGACAATTAAAAGAAGCTAAATAACAGTAGAAAACATGCACAACATAGTAGACATTGTAAGAGATGCGTGTATAATATAATATTGAGATTTATACTCTCTCCGTTTCTAAATGAATGTTCAAAATTTCATGTTAAGAGACATCCCGAAAATCTCTACTTTTATATAATTTAATGGCAAAGATATGTATATTCTTGTAATCCGCTTTCCAAACATTTAGTTTTGTAAGTATAAAGAGACTAGTGGAAAAAATTTGGTAAAAAACATTTAGGGACAAAGTTTTTTTTTTCAAAAAAGATTCATTTTGAGACAAAATAAATTCTTGAAAATGGACATTTATTTAGGGACAGTGGTAATATTATTTTTCAAGGAAAACAGATACTTTCACCACAATCCATAGAAACCATTGTCAGACTGAAATGGATTCAAGCGCAAGTCTATCTTATAGTAGCTACATAGAACAAAAGAGAAGGTTAACATCAAGTCTACCTTTGCGCCAGATGTATTGTTGAAGATGGATACACAACACGACCAGAATTAAGGAGTTGCTTCGTATCAACCCTATACTCAAGTATTTTTTGACATGTAGATATACTAGCAAAGTAACGTTCTTTCTTTTCTTTTGCGTTTTTCATTGATTTGTGTTAGGGATATGAGGTTTAGATAATATGGTGTATTATTTAGGAAAGCTCATTGTAACATTTGGTTATCGTGTTTACGCATATGATACCAAAGCCTTATCAGTTTGAGGTTTATAGCTTCCCAAATCTCTATCTCTCTTACCTAAATCTATGAATGAGGTATAAGAGAGGGATCTCTAGAAAAGACCAGTGTTGATTGATCAATATTCTTTCATCTCTTTTCCATCTTTTTTTCTTTCCTTTAGTTTCATTTTCTTCTTTTTGATTTAGTCACCCATATGATTCAATAGAGAAATGTTTTAGACAGTGTTACAAGTCGATCAGCTGTAAGGGTGGCAATTTTTAACCCATACCCAGAACCCATCCATTAACCCATAAGTAAATGATCTATTGGGTTATCCATTTGAGTTAGTACTATTAGTTGGACTGGGCCATGCGACACTATTAGTTGGATTGGGCCATGTCGCATGGCCCAGTCCAACCAATAGTAGTAACTCAATTACAATTTATCATATTTTTTTTTTATTTTTTTTTGGTGAAAACAATTTATCATTGTTGCTTTTGGAGTATGTATGTTTCAATAAAACCTATGTTATTTTTCTTTTTTTTAGTGAAACCTATGTTACTAAAACATTCATATTCCCTCTGTCAAAAAAAAATGATTTTTTTGTTTGATTAAAGGGCACTTTGTATTAAATAATTGAGCAGTACAAATGTACAAATATATTAAGAGGCACCTGCCGGCCTTATCTTGAGACGGTTTCCCTACAGGCCACCTTCCAATTCAGAGGCATCTTCGGCAGTTACTTACCAGTTGACAGGAAAAGCTCCGTTGATTGAGCTTCGGCAATTTGGCCAAATATGTTGATGTTCCTAGTCACCCCAAACCTACGAGCTTTGAATCTGGGTAATATAATATTTTTTGAGTTGCCTTTCGAATGTTTCTACGAGTTCCCATGCTTGTAGGGCTGTCTGATTTTTCGTTAAGAAATCATTTGATCTTAAATAATTGCTGAAATGACGTCTTGGAGGGTAGTGGGGCTGTTTCTGCAGTTAACCCATCCTCTAACAAGCTTACGGATAAGAAACTGGAAGTTGACAACAATATAAATGGGGAAAGGTTGTCTATAAGAGTTTGAATGGTTTCGGAAGGTTGATCATCTTACAAGACTTAAAGCTGGTGATGATGCAAGCTATCAAGATGATGCGCTTTATACAGGCGAATTTCAAATTCAATGATCAATAGTATTTATAGTTATAATACAGCTCAAATAAAGACAAAAAGACAAAGGATGGTTGAGATTTTTCCAAGTATCATGTGGCCAGGACTTTTTTGAATGTTACACTCTTCCCCCTCAACTTCTTTTATTGTGAAATCAATCCTTGAAATTTTGGATATTGCGTTAAGCTCCTAATTTTTTCTTATCTTCCAGTTAGCCCCCAACTTTCATAAGTTACATTTTACCCCTTACTCTTCTCTTATTTGTAAATAATCCTTAAAACTTTTTTAAACCAACTGAATTCGAAACAGTTTGGCCCCTATTTTTCTCTTATTTTTATACAACTCCATACACTTCTTAAAACAAACAGGGAAGTAAAATGACCGTGCTTTTGCACGGGCCAGGTACTAGTTATCTTTATAATTATTATCCTTGCAGCCTTGGTAATGTCAGATTGGAGCCAAAACAATTTTGAGATCTACTGCTACTTTCTTGTAAAAAGGTTACTCCTTTCTGTTCCAATTTATCTTTATATTTCGGATATTTCGTTTAAGCCCCTAATTTTTTCCAAGTATCATGTGGCCAGGACTTTTTTGAATGTTACACTCTTCCCCCTCAACTTCTTTTATGTTGAAATTTGGATATTGCGTTTAAGCTCCTAATTTTTTCTTATCTTCCAGTTAGCCCCCAACTTTCATAAGTTACATTTTACCCCTTACTCTTCTCGTATTTGTAAATAAGCCTTAAAAATTTTTTAAACCAACCGAATGCAAAACAGTTTGGGAAGTAAAAATGGCCCGTGCCATCGCACGGGGTCGGTACTAGTTAGGAATAATACATAGCTTGAGACTTCTTGGAGCGATTCGACAAAGATTCGTTTTGTGTGTGGAAAATCGTAGGATAATTGTGTGTTCTTTTATGTCAAAAAGTGTGTAGGATATCTCTAGAAAATAAGGGGAATGGACCTTGTATTTATAGCTGAAAAACATGAATTCCTTAGATGAAAATGAATCATAATTTTGGAAGTGTTTGAATAGAAACAGATCTCTTTGAAGACTTCGATATTGACTCAAATAAGGTAAAATCCGGATTTAAGGAGTGTTGACCAAGAAAGAAATATTAGGAAACAAAAAGGAAAAGAATGATAACCGGTCTCTGGACTAGAAGTCACGTACGAGACACGGTTCAAGAAAGCGAGTCTGATACACACCCGGGCAGGGGGGTGCAACACAAAATGTTTGTTTTGCTCTTGTTGTTAGTTGCATTACTCTGTTAAGTCCAAAACTAACAAAATAAGTCAAGAACTTAATGAAAGATGACGAAAGCTAATAGAAATTGGTCAAAAGGCAATAAAACAATAAAATAAAGGCTCAAATATTCGATCGGAGATAAGCGGTTCAAAACGGGTGTCTACAGCTTCCCATAGTGAAATGTGAAGGAGCTCTGTGAGTAGGGCTAGTAGATCCGTTAAATGACACGAATTGCTTGAGCTCGACTCAAAAAACTCGAGTGAGCTCGGTTGAGACTCGGCTCGAGCTCGGCAAAATTTTTAAGCTCATTTTGTTATTGAGTCGATCGTGTTCGACACTTTTGGTAGACGGAATCTCGTTCTGGGTAACCTTGTTAAAGCCTTAAATTTTACTTTGTTCGTATTGGCTTGAACTCGAGTTCGACTTGATAAGCTCTTAAAAATTCTATTTTCTTTGTTTGCGATTGACTTTAACTCGATTTCCACTTGATAAGCTCGTATTTTATGAGTATGTAAACATATTTAATTTATACACCATTGTTTTTGTTCATAAATACACATATGATGCATGTACGCCATAATGGAAGATCAATGACTGAAAATATGTTCAGAACCAACGCTAGATTTTCAATAAGCAAATTTTTAGGAGCAATAATCTATACATCGTGTCTAAGAAATAACATCACTGCACAAGACTGTCCGCAATGTAGGACAGGAAACATGGTTACAACAGGGCATTTTAGCTTATTACATTTCATCAGTTAATGTTTCCTATTTAGACAGAGGACTTCCAGAGTTTTCAGGAACAAGCTATTTACTGCCCTCTTCTCTGGGATGAAGTAGTTTTATGGCGTCTCTTTGGTCTTCGACTGACAGTGCCTACAAAGGACACTGTTTAGTATAAGAGGGGATTTCAGGCATTGGTTTCCTAGTTCTAAGGTTTAAGCTTATGGCACTGTATTTTATTTCAATTAACACTTCTCACCCGTCGTGTAATTTTGCAGAGAGAGAGAGAGAGCATCAAACATAAATAATCAATTCCGAATTCAAAAAATATCTAACAACATCTAGTCACCCAATCATCCAGCTAGGAATACTTGAGAGTGTCCATTTTCTATATAGAATAATCAGTTTGACATTAAGCTTTTAACCTGCACCCAATTTAAAATGAAACTAAACTTAGACCCTCGATTTGCATCTACAGGTCCCAGTGTAACTAACATTTGTGCTTTACATACGAAAGTCAACTATTTAATTTAACTGGAGATGATTATAGTTACTTCCTCTGTCCCTAAATGAATGTCCATGTCCCTAAATGAATGTCCATTTTTAAGAAACTTTTGTCCCAAAATGAATGTCTTTTTTGAAAATACTCCCTCCGTCCCAAAACACCTTGCACATATTTCCCTTTTGGGTGTCCCATTGGTAAGTCTCACTTTCCCAAAATGGAAAAGATTCCCACTACTTCTCTCTCCTCTCCACTCACAACAACTATCCATTTAATATTCTCTACCCCACTTTCTCTCTCCTTCCCACTCACACCACCCACTTTTCTTACACATTTTATTAATTCCCGTGCTTTTCAAAAAGGGTGAAAGCTGTTTTGGGACGGAGGGAGTAACTTTGTTCTTAATTGTTTTTTTACCAAATTATTTTCACTGGTCTCTTTATACTTGCAAAACTAAATGTCTGGAAAGAGGATTACATGATTATATATGAATCATTGCCACTAACTGTACGAAAAATTGAGATTTTCAGATGTCCCTTGAAATGGAATTTGGACATTCATTTAGGGACAGAGGGAGTACTTTGTATTATGTGCATGCCATTCAAAATCTTTAGTAGTGTTCGTAACATCTTGGAAAATCTGGAGCAATACCAATCCATACTTACCTCAAACTGTCTCACAAGTAATATAGTAGTATGGAAGGCTTGCAACAAATGGGAGAGACAATGTTTAGGAAAGTAACTGACCTGAGGCAAAATTTTCCCATAGAGTTCTAAACTGAAGTCAATTGGTTCACCATTAACTCCACCAGCAGAGAAAGTAAACAGTCCCTGAGGTTCACAGTTCACTGAAATGTCTTTTGCATTAGGTGCAGTGATTGTGAGGTAAACCTTGTCCGAACGTTGGGCCCAAAGAACCTCCGGATGGGTTCTGCAAAATCAAGTGAATGAAATCAGACATGAGTAAACAATCCAGTTCAAGAAATAAAACCATTTCATATTTACATAAGACAAAAACTTAGGTGAGAACACTATGACCTGTCTCATGGTAGAGACGGGTCATTTTTGACCCATGACCCGGCCCATTGAACCAGCTCCATGACCCAGGGGGCGACCCTGCCACGTGCAGCCTCTCATAGGCCAAAAAAATAAAATAAAATAAAAATTACTTTTTTTTTTTGCTTTTTTTTTAAATTTTTTTATTATTTTTTTCGGTTTGTCAAAAGTAATAGTTACTATAACTTTATGTAATGACTGTATACATATAAAGTAACAGTTTGTATACATAAAAGTAATACATATATACAGAAAAGTAACAGTGTTTTTTTCTATGTTTTCTTCGTTTGCCAAAAGTAATACTTATTACAACTAAAATGTAACGAACGTGTTACTTATATGTAACAGTGTTTATACATAATTGTAACACATGTATAGAAAAAGTAATAATTCAACCATTTACATTTTTAGAGCTAAAAACACTTGATTAGTATTACATGTAAAAGTATTACATTATCTATAGAAATACGTTATAATTTCTTTTATTAAAGTGTTACATTTACTTGTACAAACGATTACATTCATGTATATGAGTTGTTACTTTTCAAATGTTACTTTCTTTCAAAAAATTAAATCAAAATACACAATATTTTACATTTTTGCAAAAGCACTATTACATTTCAGTATAAATGATAATTACATTTAGATATTGTTTGGGTTACACGTAATTATAGTTAGTTTTACATTTAAAAAAATGGGTAAAACGAGTTTTTGTTTTTGTAAAACAGGTGTTACTTTTACTTATGAACAATGTTACTTTATATGTATACAGTCATTACATTAAGTTATGGTAACTATTACTTTTGGTAAACGACGGAAAAGTCGAAAAAAAAATATATAAAAACTCAACAAAAAAAAAAACAAATTTTTTTTTTTTGGGGGCCAATGGGTGGTTGCCACGTGGCAAGACGGGTCATGGGTCAAAAATGACCCGTCTCTACCATGAGACGGATCCCCTTGTTCTCATGGGAGACTAGCTCTTTACATAAAATGGTAATCCAATTTTTAGCTATGTAAATATCTGGCTGGTAGCATATGGAAGTGCAACTGTACATAAAGATCAATATGGATCTTTAGCATTGACAATTTAAGCCACCTAAAGCAGCGTTCAATATCCTGAATACAGAAATCTAGATGTATTTAACGCTTACTGTCAAAGTAATGAGGTAACTTGAGCCTCTTAACTAAAGAAAGCTAATTGTAGTTTCGGGCCTTTCAGCATTCACTAGCTGCTTAATCCTCCTGATAGCTTAAATATCTAAACACTCATATTATATATTGGAGTCTACAGCTGTTTTAGATCTAACTGCATTTTTAAAATCACAACCTAATTTACTTATAATTGATAGAGAAAATCGCAGCCTAATTAAAATGCAGGGAGAATGTGAAACGCATTAGAAAGGAGAACGTGATACATTACTTTGTTCCCCAAACACCAGTAAGAATTACGGGTTCGCACTTGGTGACATGGTGTGATGCAATTGGGTCCAACATGCATGGGATGAGTGTGAAACGTTAAAAATGGTACCCAAATTTCGGTGGGGGGGATGGTTTGCGTTAATTGATAAATAAAATGTCACACCATATCAGTATGATGAACACATGTGATTGTATCATTGAACAAGGGAAAATATAGAAATATGCCCCTGTACTTAGGTCTAGGATGCATATATGCCCTTATACAAGTTAATTGTCATATTAGCCCCCGTACTTGGGGAAAATGTGTGGAGACTAGGACTCCGTCATTTTTCCATTCAAATTCTAACGGAATGGCTAACTGAGCTACTTATTTTGCTTACACGTGGAAAGAATTGCCAAATGAAGCTGCTTATTTGTCTCTAAACCACAAAACGACGTAGTTTTGCTAGTTAGAAAAAAATAAAAAAATAAAAAACAAAAAATAAAAAATAAAAGTACAACACCACCATTGTCTACCACCCTCCACCATAACCCCAACCAAAATCAACACCACCTCCTTCACCAAAATCAACAACAACCTCCAATTTCTTTACCAAACCCATATCCCAAACTCCTTCTCTCTTAACAACCAAGCAGGAATTCCGAATTTTCGAAAATAAGTGAGAAATTAAAGAGAGAATTAAGAAGTGCCCTTTTTCACACAGTTCACCTCCAATCCAAGCTCAATCAATGGCGATGGAAGATACCATATCCGAAATCATATCGGAGCTTGCTACCTTAGACCCAAATTCCCAATCACCGATGGCATTTCTCTCTCTTTACTCCCATGACATTTCTCTCTCTTTACTCCCATGGCGTTTCTCTCTCTCCTCTGCTCGATTCAACGGGATTTTAAGAAGTTGAGTGCTAGTAATGGGTTGGGTTGGGTAGTGATGTGAAGAAGAAGAAAAAAGGTCTGCTCAATCTTAATCATGAGGACAGTGAATCGTGTTTGGGATAGAATTAGGGTTTGAATTGTGTGTATTTTTTAATTTGATGTGTGCGCGTTTGATTGTGTGTGTTTGTGCGTTTGATTATGTGTGTGTGTGTGTTTGTGCGAATGATTTTGTGAGCGTGTGATTTTGAATTTGATTGATGGTGCTGGTGGGTGGGGGTGATGGTTGTGACTTTTGAATGGTGGGTGGGCGGTAGTTGTGACTTTGGAGTAGTGGGTGGGTGACGGTGGTGCTGGCGTTGGAGATAATGAAGATGGTTAAAAAAAAAAATGTTCATTTTTTTTAAAGATTTTTAACATTAAAATGACGTAGTTTTGAGCCAATCATAAACATCAAAGTCCACTTGGGAAAGTTTTTGCCACGTAATAAAATTTTCATGCCAAGTAGAATTCGTAGTCAACCATTCCGTTAGAATTTGAACGGAAAGGTGACGGAATTCTAATCTCCACACAGTTTTCTTAAGCACAGGGGCTATTATTGAAATTAATTTGTGTAAGGGCATAATTAATTTGTGTAAGGGGCAAGGGCATATTTGCATCCTAGACCTAAGTACACGTGCATATTTCTATATTTTCCCCTTGAACAATGTTCGGATGAATCTCATTACCATTTGTTTCTCCATTGTACCATGTCTCATTATCTTTGGAATCGGCTTTTTGATGTGACAGGAGAACATTGGGTGTGCCCTATCTCGTAGAACTCTTTTTTGCATATTCAGTTTAGAGGCTTTAAGAGAGGCAAAGCTGTAGTATATTTATTGGAATGTGGTGTCTCAGGAATTTTTAGGTGCCTATTGATGGAGAGGAATAACAGGATCTTTCGAAACCATCATCTTCCACAGCGCTTATCATGGTAGCAAGTGATATCTATTTCTTCTCTTTGGGCATCTAGGGGGCTTTTCGGGAATTGACTATTTCTGATGTGAAGCAAGATTGGGTGGCAGCGAGGGTATAGTACTTTTTTTTATGTTGTTTTTCCATTCTCCTTGTATTCTTGAATGGATATCTAATCTGTCTCTTGTATATTCTTCACTTTAATCTGATACACTTTGTTTCCTATACTTTTGTGTTGATGTCCATTTTCTTTCATATGCTTTTTAAATATTGGTGATGGAGAATTTTACTTGTTTTGAGTGTATTAATTTTGACTGTTTTGAGTGTATTAATTTTGAAAAAGAGTAATATAAAACTGTTATGTCTTGAGAAGTTTTTAATTTAAGGTGAATATTTGATGCTATTTAGTTAACTAAAAACTTACAGCATAACGATAATAACAATATAGAGGGTTCTTTATCCACACCATCTGCCTACGAGCATTAGCAACGTACACAATTGTTCTGCTGAATTGAACATTTAAAACCTCATAGCTATATTTGAGTCTAAACCGGTATTTGATCAAACTGCATGTTTAAGATAACAGTCCAACTTGAATAAAAGAGAACATGTAGCGCATTTCCAAATAATTATGGGCATCAATAATTTTGGTCCACAGAAAACAAAAGGCAGCCCTCGTAAGTTTAACATCTTCCTCGTATGTCAAAAGTACTACTCCGTACAAAAAGTAAAATATGCTAGACTTCATATCACCTGCCCCTCGCCACCCTCTCCTTTCCTTATCCATATCCCACTCACAACCCTTCCCTTGGCATTCTTGCACTGGTTTATATCAAGGAATTACGATGGCTGCATACCAAACGAGCAGAGCACTAAATATATATGAACTTCAAACCCACCAAGATCATCATCATCATATTAAACCCCCTTCCTCCCTAACAACACACACATACACACTTGCCATTTCCAACACAGTCATCACCAAAAACCAGTCCAACCATATTAACCACCGTAAAGTCCAAACATTACAATATTTTCATCATTCTACGAAAACCAACACATCCTTCATGTTTCTAATTACAAATATCAAACTGACAATCTGTAGTCCTGTGGTTAGTGGATAAAGTCCATGCTTTGAACTCTCTTTTGGCAAAATCGTGTCAATGTATATACATTAAACATAGGACTACTTCTTGAACTGAGAAATAGAATGTCATAAATTTCAAGTCACCAATGGCCCAAATCTCCTTTCAAGTTAGGTATCAAGACTACGGAGGATGTTAAAAGCTTGATTAAACACTATAAAGTAATCAAAAATGAATAATCAAAGTACGATTTATGCTCTAATCTCTATAGTTTAGGTTAAGTAACTCTTAATGAGTAATCGGCCCAACCGTGAAAGGTATGGTTGCTAATCAGACCGTGAATCAATCAATACACTATTTTGGGGGTTTATCTAAGTGTACCAAACAAGCACCATGTATACTCCCTCCGTCCTATTTGAAGCTTCACCTTTTACCCAAATGGGTGTCCCGTTAAAAGCTTCATCATTTCCTAAAATGGTAAAAAATGTAGGTCCCACACCCACTTGTCATACCCACTCACTTCTTCCTCTCACGTACTTAAATTATGGGGAACACTTGTCATACCCACTAACTTTCCCCTCTCACATATTTAAATTGCAGGCCCCACTTGTCATACCCACTATATTCTTCCCTCTCACAACCCTTCTTACACTCATCACTTCTTTAATTTGTGTGCCATCACCAAAACGGTGAAGCTTCAAATGGGACGGAGGGAGTATACAAAATTCAAACCTGCCTATAAAATCATAATGAAGTTCAGCGCAATCCATTCATATATGCAAATCCTATAGGTAAAGTGTATAAAGAATTTCATGCGTCTACAATCAATTTATTAACTCAGAATCATGCCCTATGACTACATTAATGCAAATTACAAGCAAACATCGTATCATACCCAATATTCTTGGAAACAACAAATTGAAGAAATTAACAGAAACAGAAATCAATTTTAATTATTACAAAAATCATATAATTTTGTTGGAAAGAGTGGAAAAGTGTAGAACGAAAATTGAATTTCAATCGGCAGTTGTATATACCTCATCTTCGATAAACTATCGCCGGATTGATTGAACTAAAACCAGATTTCACACTGGGTAGAAGAGAATCTGGGATTCTTCTTCTTCAGTTCAGATCTGAGTGTTCATTAGACTTGTATGCCCACAATACGTTTACTCCCATTTATATTGATTTTTTAGTTATCAATAAGAAATTGTGTAGACATTATATCTAAGTACTTTTTGGATGTACATTATATTATGAATTAAATATTTTTTTTGAGCATATGAATTAAATAGTTTTAAAATATCTTTTAAGGAAATTTAAATAGCTCAACTATGTATGTAAGTTATTTAAAATGAAACTTAAACTGAGCTATTTAATTTTGTGGTTTAACTTACGTTATTCTCTTAGTCAATAAAAATTTCACTTAGAACAAACAAAAAGAACTAAATAATCAAGTTTTATAAGTATTATTGAATATTGCAAATAATTAAGTACAAAGACATATAATACATAAAAAAAAAAAAAAAAAAAAAAAAAAAAACTCTATTTGTTAACTGCATAGAAAATATCGCAAGAGACATCCATATGCGGCTATTTACAAATTTGGAAATTTCAAACTATTAAGCTATCATTTCTTTTATTTCTCTCAACCTCTTATAACCAGTGTTCTAAAAATCGGCCTAGGCGGCCGCCTAGGCGCTGGGCGGTGTCGTCCCGCCGCGATTTCCATCAAATCGGTGCAATTCGGCGTTAGACGGACTGGGCGGCGCTAGGCGGTCAAGGCGGCGTGGCAGCCCAGGCGGGTTTGGCGTTGTCTGGGCGGCGCAAGCCACTGACTTTTTTTTTTAATCCGGAATTGACCGGAGTTGACCGGAGGAGAAGGAGATGTGGAGATGACGGTTGGTGTGGTCGGAGGAGGTGACGTACACGAGAAAAGGGTGGTGGAACCGTCGGGTGGTGGAGCAAACGGTGGTTTTTGAAGGCGGCGGCAGCAATTTTTTTAAGAGAAGACTGAGAGAGAGAGAGAGAAGACGATAGATGAGAAGAGAGAGGCGCTGGAAGTTTGTTTTTTAGGGTTAGGGTTTCCTAAAAGTTTAAAAAGCTTTAAATGGGTTGGGCTTGGGCCTCATTATTTTAGAATGGGGGAAAATTAATTTGGGTTTGAGTAAAGATGTGTGAATGTGCTTGAGTTAATATGTGTAAGCTTTCACTTTGGAAACATTTTTATGATTTATTTATTTAATTAAAATAAATTATTAATTTTTGATAAATGATAAAATAAGGGACACTATTTTTAGGATATATAAATATATGTATATTTTTATGAAAAAATATAAAAAATGCTCTAAATTCTCGGCCCCGCCTAGGCCTCTAGGCGCTAGGCCCAGCTCCACCGCCTAGCGATTTTTAGAACACTGCTTATAACCATGGATGGTCACTTGATGTCATTTTCGTTGTTGATGTAGTATATTTTTACAACTTTAAAGCACCACCTGTAACATTGGAAACCAAAAACTGAATTAAAACTAACGAAAGTTGCTAAAACCTAAAAGAAAACACAAATAAAAGTAAAAGTAATGTCCTAAAGAGCTATAACCAAAACCGAAATGATATCATCAAGTACAATCTACGTAATTATTATAAAAGTTAACACAAAATTATCAATATTGAATCTAAAATTTAACTTCAAAGAGAGAAGGTAAATATCAATATTAAATCACAATTTAACAAACAAAATACAGGAAAAAATAAATAAATAATTTCATCGAAGTAGATGCAAAAGAATCAAATATCAAATATCAAATATCAAAAGAAAAGTCAAGATCACAATTTGAACAAAAAAATTAATCAAAAGTCATGCGACAAAACTAAAACCCAAGGAAACTTTTTTTAAAAAAAATAGAATGTTAAAACTAAAATAATATTTGCAAGTCAAATAACTAAAAAAATCAAATATCAAAATAAAAGGCAACACTATCAAAAGTCACATACAAATCAAATCAAAGCCACTATCTTAAATAAAAAAAAATCGAATACATGATCATATAGCAATATCTAAAACACAAAAAGTATCAAAACTTAATAAAAATATACTCACAAAATTCTTCAAAACAAATTCAAACATTAAAGAAATTTTATAGGAAAATAGAAAGTTAAGTGCAAACACAATCAAATAAAAATATATGTCCATTGCACCATACTCTAAACCCCTAAACTAAAGATTTGATAAGCAAATAATAACCCAAAAATCAAAAGGTACACTCACCCATGTGATTCAATTTCTTCTCATTTAGCCTACTATCTTATTCCTCAACTAAATTTCTCCACAAGATTACTTCATTCCATATTTAGAGAATAAAAGAGAAAAATAATTAAAGCCACAGAGTAGAGAGAGAGAGGTGGGATGGGTGGGTGGTGATGATTTACCAAAATATAAAGAAAGTAAAACAATGGCTAAGTGACAAACAACAAAACAATGAAAAAAAACACTTACATTTTCATTGTATATATACTTCTATGCATAAACAATATATACTTCAATTGAAAAATATTAAAAGTCTTTTTGTCAGTTGGGATGGGGAATTGAGGAAAGAGGAAGTACAAAAGGCGGGCTTTTAATTAGTTAGATCATGGCATTGTTTTAATTAAATCTAACCCAACTTCATGTACCCGAAATACAAACCGATGGAATAATAAAATACTTTGCATGTGTTACATGAAAAACTTCCCTTTAATTGTATACTTCTATGAAATAAATTATATTGAATTATATTTGATCCTTCATATTCTTCATCAGTTTTATTTCAATTTAATTAACTTTCATTTATGTACAAACTTTAAATGTACTATATTGATCCAAATAATAATGTAAAATTGATTGTAGAATAAACTCTTCACCTATATTTATTTTTATGAGAAAAAATTAAATGTATTATAGACTCTTGAGATACCAAACTTTCATCTATTAGTATAAATAGTAGTAGTACTCTAACTATTAGAAGACACTCGTAGAAGAAGTTGGGTAGAAACATAAAGTTAACCACATCAAGTTAACTTGTATAATCGAATAAAAAGTTAACTATTAAAAGTTAATTAACAGAATAACTATTGTGATAATCTAGTACTATTAGCTAATACACAAAATATGAAAAATCAGCTTGTTGATGAGTCATCGCTTAGGTGGTTTTACGAAACGCAAGTTTTCGCCAAAAATTGTCCACGTGTCACACCCAAAAGCTTCCGCCTTGACTTTTAATATATATATATATATATATAGATTTTGTTTACTCCGAAATACTCCCTTCGTCCCCAAAAGCTTACTTGACACTTATTTTTATTTTGTTTCGTTTCAACTCACTTGATACCTCCTCAAAATAGTTAACTTTTAATAATTTATATTCAATCTACCCCACCAGTCATTCTCTCTCTTTATTTTCCACCACTCAATTTATTCAACCAACACTACAATTTTTTGCTCCTAGATCCTGACCGCCGTTAGAAAGCTAAAGAAATTTGTCATGTGTGTCAATGGCATGTGATGGATATGTAAATCTTTTCTCTCCATATATTAAGGGCTTAAACGTTATTTCACCATAAAAGAACCCTCATTTCTTCACCATCATGCAAAACCATGACCACCACCACCAAGGAAACTGTCACCAAGTTGTCACCAGCCACCATCACCACCACCAAATTATCACCTCTTTTACAGTCACAAAAAAAAAAATCCAACACCAGTTTCAGTCTTTTCACTTCAATTGTCTTTCCACTTTAATTGTTTCCATCCAGTCAAAAATAGTAAGAAACTGATTATAATTTATAAACTTGATTACAATAATGTCCCCCAAATTAAAGATTTAAAATACAGATTTGAGTTTCAACAAAAATCTTCAATATGGGAACGGAAAGGAGCGACATGGAGAAGGAATAGAAGAGGAGACGATGAAAAGAGTGAGAAGGGAAAGCGTTAGAGCTGAACCTTATTCCCTTTGTTTGTTGGTGGTGGTGATAATGAGAGTGAAAGAGAATTGAAGTGAAAAGGCTTGAGGAGCAAAAGGGGTCGGGGATTGAGGGGAGAAGGGGAAGGGGTAGTAGAGACGGCTGATGGGAAGGGGGTAACGGGTTGTTAGGGCTCGTTTGATTTATAGTTTTCAAAACGGAGATTTTTATGGACGCTAGTATGTTGAGCTCCCAAAAATAGGTCAAGATTTTTAAAAAGCTCCACTCGAAAACTCTCCATTGAGATGCTTAATCAGCAAAAAACTGGCTTTTTTTACTCCATTTTAAACGCATTGCTCTACAAACGAGCCCTTAATTGGTTACCTATGAAACAATTTGCTTATGTATCCCCCAATAACTCATGAGTACAACTGAAACAATTTGCTTATGTATCCCCCAATAACTCATGAGTACAACTGGCTGCCGACTCACAATTGGTTCACAGCCCGGCAACTGTATTAGCTTTTTGAGCACTTGGGCCACCCTACTCCAAGCCTAACTTCCCCAACAGTCTGGTTCCCTTTTATCTTGACCAGCCCGCGTAGGGTCGGCCTTGCTATAAGGAAAGTGAGGCGGCCGCCTAGGGCCCTCAAAATTTTACTCGATTTTAGGGCCCCAAAATTTTAATTATTAGTTTATATATTTATAAATGTTTACATTACACACAGAATGTGTCGTTGTATATGTGGTTAATGGAATGGCCTCAAGTTCTTGAACACTCGTACTCACCCAAGTTTGAATCTCCCTCAAGACACTTATGTTTTCTTATTTCCTTCCCTCCAGCACATTATTTTTCTCTCCAAATTTAATCTGAGTTTTCCTCTTTTCTCTTTCTTTCTCTCAGTTTTATTTCCTTCTCTCTAACACACACTTTTTCTCTCTTTCCTCCCCCATTCTTAAAGATTTGATTTTTCTTATTGAAAAAAATAGTTTAACGATCCATTTGCAATCATTATTTCAACATTATCGCATTACTGTATTTATCTGAGTTATTTACATTTATCACTAAAATTTTGATGAAATATTATTTAAATTCTTTGCAATTGTTACAAAAATTTATTGCATTATTTCCTACTTTTATTTTATTTTTTGCGATTATCACATTCTAAATACTAAATACAATTATCAAACTCTAGCTCAATATTTTTATTAATAAAATTCCCCATATCTCATTTTTTTTGTTTTCATCTACGATTCGATATAGTGTTCAACTGATCAATAATGCTAAAATGTTAGAAAATTCAAAATAGGCACCTGCAGTAAAATAACGATAAAAAACGGAAAGACAAAAATAGTAATAGAGATTCGAGTATGTCACTTCACAGTTGGTTAGAGGTGAATTTGAGGGCCCCGCTCAAATGGTTTGCCTAGGGCCCCAAATTCCATAGGACCGGCCTGCGACGGCGTTTTTACAAGATGGGTCGAATACTCCCGTCCAGCCCATCTGATGGAGAAAATCTCCCTCTAATCAAATTACCTAGCAAGTGTACTAGTTACCGGTGTAGTAGTATGCACAAGCAAGGGTCGAATCCACAGATACTTGAAGGATTAACAAGAATGCAAGTAAAACAGAAAAGTAAATAGTGGGGTTTTGGTTTTTTTTTATTAATTTAACTACTAAAACAATAAATTAAATTAAACTAAGAAAATAAATAAAAGCAAGATTAACGAATAGATTCACGAATTGGATTCACAAATACTTTCACTCTATGCTATGCTATGCTCCTAATGAAAAGATCAATCTCTTTCTTGGGTTCGTTCACAAAAGTAAGAATTGGGACGGTGAGGCGGCCGGATTGCAATCTATTTCTCTCTAACTAATCACACTTCGCAAATCAAGTCCATGTAATTGTTTAAAGAGTTATTAAGTTCTAAAGAACAGATAAACCTACACTCACTTGATTTCTATCACGGCATCAAATAGATATATTAATCAAAATAGTGGTCAATGTATCAATGCACGAGTCACTGTAACAATAGATACCCAGAAATTCTAAAGCCAATTTATATCTTAACATATAACTGAAACTAAAGAATTTAGAATGAAGAATATTTTGATAAACAAGAATAAGAAAGAATGGAAGAATTAAATCTATAGCATAGAGATCAAGTATTGTTACTACCAATTCATGAATCTAAGAAATTAGCTACTAATAAGAATAAAATCAAGAACAAGAAAAATAATAAAGAACATCAAAACCTGGGATTAAATTGATGAAATCTTGATTACAATCTTGAATATTGACTAAAAGTATGTATAAAGTATGACTAAAATAAATTGGATGGAGTGTTATATTTATACTAGGGCTAAGGAAGTGTAAAAATAGGAAAAACCCTAGGATTCCTTGTTGAAAAATGATAAATAAAGTGCTGGTGGCCGGAATTCCTCAGGAGCCCTTGGTATTTTTGAGTTTCCAGAAAAGCCTTGAAAAATTCCCCAAAGGTCCTCCAAAATTCTAGAAAAGCCCTTGGAATTTTGGAAATTATTGAAAAGCCCACAATATTTTGGAAATTCCTCTAAGGTCCCTGGCCAAATTCCCCTATGGTCCCTCGCAGGAGCGCACGCTCGGTCCGGATTGGTGCGTGCGCCCTCTTTGTCCAGAAGGTCTGGAGTTTCGATCCAGTGTGGGTGCGCGCGCCCTAAGTTTGGTGTGCGTGCGCACCTTTTGCTTCGCGGCTTGTACATTTTACGCGCAATCTTCCGGAGGCCATAACTTCTTCATACGAACTCCGATTTGGACGTGTAAACTATCGTTGGAAAGATATTTTCGAGTACTATCCAATGGAATTGATTAATCAGTGGTCACATCTCTTTATATTTATGTTATGGTCCGTTCTTTATCCATCTTTTTCGCACTTTAATGTACATGAATCCATGCATTCTTTTGCTCATTCCCTATACTCATAAACACTCCAAAAACCATCAAAACACCCAAGGTTGAGTATCTAATAAGTCATAAAAGTATATGATTTGGATGGGTAAAAACACATCCATCACCATCCCAGTTTCGTATCTCGGTTTATCATCAATTCGAATAGCGAGTCCAATTACTCCAGAACCCCACTTCATTTTTGTAATATCGACAAAATATTGTATGACTCCCCTTACCAATTTGCATGTTCCACCACTACTACATATCACCCCTTCTTCGGTTTGAGGACTTTTTGACGGGATGGCCCTTTGGCACATTGGCTACAGGATATAGACGGGGAACTTTTCGACCTTCACAACAAAAGGGACTAAGTCACTTGTCCCTCCTACTCCGTGACACAACATCGTCGGCAACAAGAGAATTTATATAGTCAAGCATCAGGTAGTTAATTCCCTCGCGGGTTACAAGGCCTCTCTAGTTGCTCAAGGATACACCTAGGAGGATGGGGTCGTCTACAAGGAAGCTTTTAGTCCTTTAATTGAACTAGAAACCATACACACAATTCTTTTTTTGCGTGCTCACAAAATTTGCCTATCCAACAACTTGACATAAGCAATGTGTTCTATAATAGTATAATGGAGGAGGTCTACATAGCCCAACCACGAGGTTTTTTGGATCCTTCACGTCCCAATTATGTTGTCGCCTTCATGGTGCACTTTATGGCATCAAAGAATCCCTTAAGCTCGTTCCATCGAATTCATGCCTTTGTCATTGAAAATGTCAATGGCCTTGGTTTTATAAAGTGTTATCAAAGGTGTTGGCAGTCCAACGATAACACTTCAGACAACACACACACACCCAAGTTAAAACAATTTTTAAAACGAGATTGCAGCAGAAATTTGACACGGAGAGATAATATTTTCACAATTTATATAAATATATAACTTGTGGTAGCCTCATGGCCAAAAAAGACTTTCACTATAAGTATTTCTCTTAAGTACAAAGTCTAAACAACTCCTATCTTCTAAAGAAAATAAGAAATACAAAATGTGCTAGATACAAGAACCTACAATAAATAAACAACACTCACATCATAACCAAAAGGCTCAACCAAATCAGCCTTCAACAGAGAGATGGCGAAAACGAGAGGAAGAAATACTTTTGGTGAAAATATCCGCGAGTTGATCCGAGGAAGCAATGAAGTGTAGCTTTAAGAATCCTCGTTGGTGAAGCTCCTGAACAAAGTGTAGATCGATTTCAATATGTCTGGTTCGAGCATGGAAGACAGGGTTGCAAGACATATGAAGAGCGGAAATATTATCACACAAAAGCTGAGGAAGGCTGAAGAGATAAGCCAAGTTCTCGGTATAGAAACGAGAACCATTTGAGCTCTGCCGCAGTAGAGGCTAGTGCACGATATTCAGCCTCGGTACTTGAGCGAGCAACAGTACTTTGCTTCTTTGCAGTCCATGCTACGAGATTCGGACCAATAAACACGTACGCCCAGGTAGTAGAGCGATGATCATCTGGAGATCCGACCCAGTTTGCATTTGAAAATGCGATAAGAAAAGTGTCAAGAGCTTACAACAACAACAAATATCACCCTCATGAGCAGATAGATGAGAACCAGGGACCAGAGGAGTGGGTGTTGGTTTGGTGAGTTCCATATTAAACTTCTGTAACAAGTCAGAGGCGTACCGTGTCTGGTTGAGGAACAGAGAAGTAGGAGACCGAGAGGAATCGATGCTGAGGAAATAGCTTAAGGGACCCAAACGTCGACTTTCAAACGTGACGCAGATGGAGTCAAGTACTTGGGAGACCACTTGAGAGTTGGAACCGGTGACAATTATATCATCGATGTAGACAAGGATAGCAACAAGAGTATCGTTATGATGACGAATAAAGAGAGAGGAATCGGAGCGGTTGTTGAAGAACCCAAGAGAGAGCAGAAAAATGTGCAAGCGATGGAACCAAGCACGCGGAAACTGTTTGATACCCTAAACGACACCACCTGCAATAGAAAGGAAAAGAAAGAAGACAAGAAAGGTAGAGGATGAAGACGGAAGAGAGCAAGAGAATTGAGGGACCCAACTTAACTTTCTTGTAAAAGGGAAAACTCTGTTTTGGTCCATTATATTTTAGGGCGTGTTTCACTTTTACCATCGAACTTTCTTTTTTTCATTTTTACCATCGTACTACAAACAATGGTGTCATTTCATACCAAATTTTAGTGTAAAATGACACCATTGTTTGTAGTACGATGGTAAAATTGAAACAAATTTGGGTATAAAATATCGAATTTGGCATAAAATGACACCATTGTTTGTAGTATGATGGTAAAAATGAAAAAAATAAAGTTTGATGGCAAAAGTGAAACACGATCTAAAGTACGATGGACAAAAACGGAGATCTCCCGTTGTAAAATAAAGAGTTGATAGGCAATTTTCTTTCTGCAATATCAATAATTAAGAAAAAGAATGAGACTAATATTATTTTTTTGAAAGAAAAGAGAATGAAAACATTAAGGCGGGTTGAATGGGATTTGGGTGCAGAGGATGTGGTTTTCGAAAGATAGGGTAAAAGAAACAAAACTATGTTGCTTTCATCTTCATTTTTTTTAATTTAAATGTTGAGGTATTTACCTAAAATACATGGAGCTTGAAAAAAAAAAGGGGAGAAAAATATAGTATAGTAAGAGGCACAATTGAGGTGGTTTCCCATAAGAACAAGGGGATCCATCTCATGTATGAGACGGGTCGACCCATGACCCATGGGCATGACCCGCTACGTGGCAGCTCCCAGAGGACCCCAATTTTTTTTTTTGAGTTTTTATATTATTTTTTTCGGCTTTTCCGTCGTTTACCAAAAGTAATAGTTACCATAACTTAATGTAATGACTGTATACATATAAAGTAACATTGTTCATAAGTAAACATAACACCTGTTTTACAAAAACAAAAGCTCGTTTTACCATTTTTTTCAAATGTAATACTAACAATAATTACATGTAACCCAAACAATATCTAAATGTAATTATCATTTATACTGAAATGTAATAGTGATTTTGCAAAAATGTAAAATATTGTGTATTTTGATTTAACTTTTTGAAAGAAAGTAACATTTGAAAAGTAACAACTCATATATATGAATGTAATATTTTTTTTTGCCTATGAGAGGCTGCCACGTGGCAGGGTCGCCCCCTGGGTCATGGAGCTGGTTCAATGGGCAGGGTTCATGGGTCAAAAATGACCCGTCTCATCCATGAGACGGGTCATAGTGTTCTCACATAAGTTTTTGTCGGCACAATTTGTGTGATTTGGGATAATATATGGGAAGGAGGTGGAGAGATTGGGGGAAACAAATGAGATAAAGTTATTTATATCCTTTAAATTCAAACGGTGAAGAAGTTTTCTAAAAAAACATAGATTTTGTATTTATTACTCACTCTGTCCCAGAAAGATAGTCTTATTTGGACTTTTTACGGTCAACAAAAATAAACTTTTAGCAAACATTGTTGTCAATTTGATGATCACAATGAAATTTCAAAAATTATTATTGATAAATCACTTAAAGATTTATCAATTACAAATTTTAGAATTTAACTAGAATGATTAGATCGTCACCAATGGTTGGTCAAAGTTTATTTTTCTTGACCATAATAAGTCAAAATGAGACTATCTTTCTGGGGCAGAGTGAGTATTTCTTTTTCAGGGGTATTTATTTTCTTTTTAGTCAATGTTATTCACATCATTTGTTTAAAGTAATCTAATTTATAAGAATAGATATTTAATTTTTTATATGTACATTACTTTATCATTAATTATTATAACTATTTATTTATTATAAATAAATAAAAACTAATAATTATATACTTCTTCAATCCTACCTCACTTTGGCACTTATTTTCTTTTCCGTCCGTCTCACTAAACTTGGCACTATCAACAATGGCAAAATTACAATACTTTTATATTTACCCTACACCACCCATTTAACCAACTCATTGTTGCACTTTGTTTTCCGTCATTCAATATATTCAACCAACACTATTATTTACTTCACTCATCCCCTCTCTCTTCATTATTCACTACACAATTTATTCAACTAATAATGTTGAAGGCGTTTAAGAGAAGTGGGGATAAAGAAGTAACTATGATGTTTTTTTACAAATCTATATATATATATATATTAAAGTTGGTGAAGAGAGATGTGGTGATGCCACGTGGACAAATCATGGAAGAATCTTGCATTTCGTGATGCCACATCATCACTATCCTAAAAGTGTGTGACTTTTGATATTCTCATTATTAGCTAATACTATTAGCTCATAATAATAGTTATGATATGAGTTAACTATTACTATTAATAGTAATAGTTAACTATAATAGTTACTATACAAGTTAACTATTACAAGTTAACTATTACTATTAATAGTAATAGTTAACTATAATAGTTACTATACAAGTTAACTATTACTATTAATAGTATCACTTAACTATAATAGTTAATATACAAGTTAACTATTATTATTAATAGTATTACTTAACTATAATAGTTAATATACAAGTTAACTATTACTATTAATAGTAAGTTAACTATTATAGTTAAATACAATAGTTAACTAATACTTATAATAGTAATAGTTACTATAATAGGTAACTAATATAGTTAACTACTATAGTAACTAATACTTATAATAGTAATAGTTACTATAATAAGTAACTATTATAGTTAACTATTATAGTAACTAATATTTATAATAGTAATAGTTACTATAATAGGTAAATAATATAGTTAACTACTATAGTAACTAATACTTATAATAGTAATAGTTACTATAATAAGTAACTATGATAATAGTTAATTATATACTTATAATAGTAATAGTTACTATAATAAGTAACTATTATAGTTAACTACTATAGTAACTAATACTTATAATAGTAATATGTACTATAATAGGTAACTAATATAGTTAACTACTATAGTAACTAATACTTATAAAAGTAATAGTTAACTATTATAGTTAACTATTACTACCTACATCCCAGAGTAAGAGTCATACTTTCTATTTTGATACGTCACAGAGTAAAAGTCTTTTTCCTAAAATGACAAAGAATCTTTACAATTCATCTCAGTCATTCTCTCTCCTACTTTACTTTTATACTCACAAAATCAATCAACTTATTATTCACTCCCACTCATTCTCTCTCTTAATTTACTTTTACACTCACAACATTTACTTTACTTCTATCATTTACTCGGAGACAGAGGGAGTAATATTTAACTATTATAACTAACTAATACTATTAATAGTATTAGTTAATTATAATAGTTAAATATAATTGTTAACTATAATAGTTACTATATAAGTTAATTATTATTAATAATAGTATTAGTTAATCATAATTTTTACAATATATATTAACTATTACTATTAATTATATTATTTAATCATAATAGTTACTATATATGTTAACTATTACTATTATAAGTATATAATTAACTATTATTATAGTTACTTATTATAGTAACTATTACTATTATAAGTATTAGTTACTATAGTAGTTAACTATTTATTTAATAATTTTATTTAACTATCAATAGTTAATTATTATAGTTAAAAATTATACAACTATTATGATTAATGACTAACTAATATTATTAAATAAAAATATAAACAAATAAAATATAATAAAATTAGTAATTAGTTACCCGTGCAGAGCACGGGTTACCCACTAGTGTTATTTATGATGTTTTGAATACAATGAGTTCCTTTTTTTTCTTGAGAATTCTTGAGTCCTACATGTGTAGGTGTTTTTTTGTCTATTGAAAATTTAATTTTGATTGGAGTTATTCTTTTTACTTTTTGAATAATGGTAGGACGAGTTACTTACGTGACAAAGTTATGTCTGATTCACATAAATTAGCTTTTGTAAAACAGCTTTCGGAAAATATTTTTTAAATAGAAATTATTTATGAAAAGTGAAACAAATTTACTTTCAGCTATTTGGTAAATATTTAAAAAAAATACTTTTTTTGGTAGTTGGTAAACTTTGTGAAATCGCTTTTAAAGAAAATGTTTTAAGAATAATGGATCTACAAATTAAATAAGGTTGGGTGAGTGATATGCGTGTGGCGGGATAAGATAAGAGTAGGGTAGAAGCAGGGCCGTTCCTAGCTTTTTTGGGGCCCTGGGCGAGGTCCAATGAAGGGCCCTTTCTCTCTTTGAAACAATGAACGGCCTTTTATAAATATATTTTTTTCTCCTTCAAAACTCCTGTTTTTTACTAGAAGAATTATTTTTTTGTGTTAACTTGTACTTTGAATTTGTATTTAAGTATAAGATAATTGTAAGATCAAATGATTGAAGTTAGCATAATAACAGATAAATTAAAGGTTATAATCAAACTTATAAATTTTTATCATAAAAAATAGTAAAAAAATATATAAAACCCAGTAAAATTATAAAAGGAAAAAAATATGTACAACAAAAACATGATGAAAAAATATACATATAACGTCCCAAAATTTACAAAAGAACATATTAAATAAATATATAAAAGTGTCTTAAAAACTCTTGCAAAAGATAAGATTAAATTATGTTCACCTAAAATAAAATAATATAATAAGAATATGAGGACTAAAAAAATTACTCCAAAGAAGATTATACATATCTATGTCTTACAAAGAGATTTTCATTTCTACTTAAATTTGTCACAAGAAAAAAATAATTTTCTTTGAGTTATTAAAATAAGGGAATATGAAGGCCCCAAAAGTATGAGGGCTCAAATATAATATGAATGAGGGAATATGAAGGCTCCAAAAGTTATATATGTAGTTGTCCTTGGTTTTTTTTTTTTCTCAAATAAAATAGGTCTTTTTGTGTTTTTTTTTTTCTTGGGGCCTCTTTTACTTAAAAATGAACTAATAAAATGTGTCAGCTAATTTTTTTTATTTCTTTAAGAAAGAATTAGTGATAATTTTTTTTTCATAATAAAGATATATATATATATATATATATATATATATATATATACATACACACACACACACACATATATATGTACATGCTATAAAAATTTTGGGCCCCAATCCCGGCAAGGGCCTTGGGCGGGCGCCCCACTTGCCCCCCCTTGGGCCTGCCCTGAGTAGAAGTAGGGTGAGTGTGGGCTAAGTGGGTATAGGTATTGGGTTGGGGATAGGGTAGGGTAGGGTAGTATGGTGGCGTAGTTATGGGGTTGGGTGGAGGTGGTTGGGTTAGGGTGGGAGTGGATAGGTTCGGGGTGAAGGTGGGGGTAGGGTTAGGTTGAGGGGTTTGGATTAGGAGTAAGGGTTGAGTTGGAGAAAGGTGGATGAGGTGAGGTGTTAAAAAATATTTTTTCCTAAATTATTTTCTCTCATACAAACACTCTGTTGGAAAGAGAAAATCTTAAGATAATATTTGTAAATTGAAAGTCAATTAGCCAATTTCTTTTCTTTCAAAAAAATAAATAAATTCTACTTTGTGAATGATGATAATGGATTACATGTCGTTACTAATGTCGTTTCTAATAAAAATGGTTTTTAAATAATTTTAATAATTAAGGTGTAATATTTTTTAAAGAAAAAATATATTTTTTTACTCCCTATTTCCCAATTTTATTGTCCTGCATTGTTTTTTTACGAGAATTAAGAAAAGTGAGGTTAGTTGAATAAAATGAATGGTGATAGGTGAAGTGAGAGAATTAGTGAGGTATGATGAATACAATGAGTAGTGAAAAAAGAAAAGAGAGAATGAGTGAGAAAGATATTATTGTAACAATATAAAAAGGGTGAAGGAATATATGTCTAAAATACTATGTACTTTTTGCTATTTTGGTAATAAAGTAAAGTAATAAAATAAAATTGGAAAATATTTACTTTCTTTCCTTTTCTCCATTTGCTCTTAAAATATTGATATGTAAATGAATCATTATTGGATAGTTTGATAGATCTACTGTTACGGTTTATTCCGCAAGTGCACGGGTTATTAATAGTATAGTATGTGCAAGTACGGGTCGATCCCACAGAGACAACTTAATTCTAAAAATATTTTGCTTTGGATAAAAATAAAGAAAAGAAAATGATTGGGGGTAAAAGATTGTTTGTCACTAAACTAGAAATACTTGTAAATGCTTTGACTTTTAATTAGAAAAACTCTTATTTTGAAAGAATTCTCGGGATTGGGACTCAAATATTCATGTGTTCATCATTCAATTATGCTCTCTTTAGATTAAAGACTTCATTATAATACAAGGATGGTACGTTGTATTGTGTCAACTTCTTAATTAAGGCTTAAAACACGCGTATTTTAATACTAATTATGCCCTATCTCTCGATGGTCCATAATTAGCAAAAATCCATTAAGTTCATAAAAATCCACGTACTTCCACTCAAGGACATCCCTAGGCCATTAATCTACTCTCGTGATTAATGAAACCTAGTCACTTTATATGGTTCCGTTAATCGAGATTCACCGCTAGGTCCTTCTCTCGATTAACTGAGATTCATACAAAACATGGATATCGTCATGGTTGTAGGCGTTTTAGTACAATATAAAGATGATTGTTTAAGATGAAGATATATGAATTTAGAGAGCATAAAGTCAATGAACTTGTGAATATTATGAGTATCCAATCCCAAGAAAGAGGAGGATTACTCACTAACCATTAATTTAACAATAAAAATAAGAATAAAAGATAAGATAAAGAAAGAAATACTTATTCAGATTTTGAAATTCAATGATGGAAGAACACTTCTTTATTGCTTTAGAATACCTCTCTCAATTCACTCAAAATTCTGGAAATAGTTGAAGAGACTAAGAGTTTGACTATAATAACTTTACAAATGATTTCTAGATATCTCTGGATCTCTCTACCTATTCTCAGGCTGCTGTAGCCTTCTTATATAGGCCCTAGGACTGATTTGGGTGTCTATTCCCGGATTCATTCACCAAGAGAAGTGTCTGTTGGAAGCACTTTTTCATAACAGGCGTCAGGATCCGGTCGGGTTGCTGAATTGGTCCGGCCGGATTCCAGTTGGTCCGACCGGATTTAGCCTGCGATCCGGGCGGATCGCTGTCTTCTGGAAATTTTGCTTGTTTTGATTAGATCCGACCGGGTCTTGGTGATGGGTCCGGTCGGATCTTTGCCTTCTGGGCTTGAATTCTTCTTTTTGTAAAATGCTTTGCTCCCGTCTTTCCTTCCTTCGTTCCTTTAGCTCAGATTAGCCCCAATTAGTACCTGTTTTCTGCAATTTCAACACCATACTACACCACGCGCATTATATCCGTGAAAGTAAAAGAAAATGATGCAATATGGAATTTAAATACTTAAAATGACTTTAAAAAGTACAATGTTTTGGACCTTAAATGACTGTAAAATAGTCATTTATCAACTCCCCCACACTAAAACCTTGCTTGTCCTCGAGCAAGCTTACAACTTTGAAGAAGAGAGAGTGACAAATGACATAAAATTTTTGAAAAAATCAAAGAAGGTTTCAATGCTCCCTCAGAATATTGTTATATTGTATTGCCTTCACAAAATCATTTCCTTTTAAATTTTTCCGTCCCAAGAAACTTGTGAGAAAGAACATAAGAGGATATTGGAAAGTAAATAAAGAATTTTGGATGTCAATATAACATGAATAAATACTATTGAATAAGAGCATATAGGAATAACCAAATGAACTTGTGGATTTCAAGTATGAAATAGAATTTAAATTCACTCTTTTGAGTGCTTTGTGAATAGGGTTTTTCATGCTTGGGAATACATTTCTTAAACTCATGATTTTATTCTTTTCAAAGATATTCAGATTTTATTATGCTCCTTGAATCACAAAAATTAAGGCGGATGAAGGTAGTGGAAAATTTAATTTTATTAAGTTTTAGAAGTGGCAATTGAGTTCTTTGTAAATCATCTCACTCTATAATGATAAATTCATTTAGATATTCGAGTGGATGATACACAAGAAGATTGATTTATGTTTTTAAGTCTTAAAAGTGGAAATGGAAAGCTTTGTGATTCTTAAAGAGCATAACAATGTAGTAAATCTTTGGAAAAGAGTAGAAGTAAAAGTTTTTGAAATGTATATACAAGGATGTTTTATAACTATTCACAAGTATAATGTATTCAAACTTAATATCCACAAATTCATTAATAATGTAATGCTTCTATTCAAGAATATTAAAAAGTCTATATTAATTTTGAAAATTTTCCATTTACAATCCAATATGATCGTAAGTTCTTTGTGACAAATCTCTCAAAAAGTAAAGTTTAAGAGGAAATAATTTTACTTAGGCAAATTGTAAGTATAGATAACATTCTCATCAATGGGAGCATTGGCAAATTTTTTTTATTTTTTATTTATTTTTTTTTTTTTTGATGGTAGAATACTTAACTAAATGCAAGCAACAAGCTAACTAAATGCAAAGAAAAAGAAAAACGGATATAATAATTTTATTAAAATCTTCCCCCCACACTTGAACTAAACATTGTCCCCAATGTTTTCATGAAAGTAAAAATTGGACAAGAAAGTAAAAATGGGGACGGGGGAACAAATAACTTATCACTGAAATGGTGGTGGTGGAGGTGGAAAGCCCCAATGATCAACTCCGTAATCAAAGATCTGATTAACCCTTCCCTCTAAGTGACCGACTCGACCCTCTATGTTACCAACCCGTCCATCCATGTTGGCTTGGAATTGGTTAAAGTTCTGGGAGAATTGTCCAAGTTGGTTCAGAATTTGATTGTTCTGTTGAAGGAGTTGGTTTTGGTTGATCACCAAGTTGTTGAATTGCTGATAGAAATCAGGAGGCATTTGGTTGAAAGGGTGGTTTTGGGCTTGCTCCTCTTCTTCTTCCTCCACTTCCTCATTTTGTCCTAGGTTTAGCGGGAAGGTCCAAGTTTGTGGTTGGTTGAGGATGACAATGGGGAGGTTTGGATTGGGCAAGTTGATGCAGGGGATTCTATTCCTTCCCACATAGAAAGCATAATGGCCACCCAAGTTACCCGAAATCATACTACAACCCCTCAAAGCCGCTAAGTCCAAGGAGGATGACCCATCTACCTTAATCCAATCTTTCATATTCTCCTCCGTGGCTTGAAAATGATGGTATGCCGCAAAGAGAGTTATGATTCCACCCACATGAATATCTCCCGTTTCTTGGGAGATTTGCTCCTCAATCCTTTCTATCACCCATCTCCCGATATTCACTCTAGTATACCCCGTCACGAAAGCCCAAAGTAAAAACAACTCGGATTTGTTCATAGCCCCTTTTTCCTCTTTTGCAAAGATAGCACAAGAATACATCCGATGGATATAACGGAGGACCGGGTGGATTATCTGTGAGGCTTTAGCTCTTTTGGTGATAAAGCGGGGTTCCCCAGTTAATTGTTCCCAAAAGACATCCGGGTTGAAGTGTAGGGGATACTCATTGGTGACAGAATTTTGGTTAGGCCACCCTAGAATTTCATTTATCTCTTCTAAATCTAGGGTGAAGGGAGTGTTCATGAAACGGAATTGCAACTCTATGCTCTCACCCTCTAGACCTGCTTCTCCATCAACTACCCTCCTCGAAACTTTCTTTACCGTACTCAGGAATTCTAAGGTTAACTTCCTAAACGTATAGGCCCCTAACCCGGTAAAATGACCCGAATTCTGTTGTTGGTGCAATCCCATAATGTTGTCATAAATTCCCAGAGTCAACATTGCATCATAGCTTGGAAACTGAGTGGGTTTGATATCTCTACCCGACAACCATCCAAATTTTGTTCTTTCTGAAGTTCTCGCAAAACTATCCCCATAGTATCTATTTTGACATTAACATGTGAGGAAGATGTTTTACTTTCTTAGAGGGTTGTGTGCTAGACCCTTCCATAATTCCCTTGCCCTTATTTCCACCCTTTCTTCCTTCCATTTTAATCACTCACAATTCAATCCCAATAATAATCAGAAACTAAACCCAGCAGAAATTATCACAAATAACCAAAAAGGTAACTAATAATGAACTTCAAATGAACTTTTAGTGAGAGAAAGTGAAAAATTTTGTTACCCAATTGAAGAAAACTCAAAAATTGGACTTGAATTCTCCCTTTCTGATCAAAAGTAGCTCCCAAATCCTCAAAAGTATGTATCTTGAACTTCAATTGCAACTTAACCCGGATTTGAAATTTTTGGGTCAAGAACCTAGGGTTTTGGATTTTTGATATTTGGGATAAATTGATGGTGGAATGAATGTTTGTGGGGTGATTTGAGAGTTGGGGAAGGATTTATAGATGAAGAAAATGGTGAATTTGGTCGGATTCTATGGTTTTGAAGTGGGTGGTCGCGGCTCTTGGAGAGGTTTTGAGAAAGAAGAAGCTGAGATGAAGAAGAAGATAAGAAAAATTGGAAAAGACCCGACCTTTCGTTGAATCGGTATGTCCTTCTATGCGAATGATCCGGGCGGTCGCTCTGGGGATCCGGTCGGATTTATTATGGTCCGGTCGGATTATTTTTCAGACCCGGACGGATAATTTTCTCTAGAATTTCCAGAGTTGTCGGATCCGGTCGGGTGCTTGTAATTTGTCCGGTCGGATCTATGATGGTCGGGTCGGATTGTAGTGCTCACCCGGTCGGATCTTTGAAAATTCTTCCTTTGTTCTTCTTTTTTTTTTTTTTTTTTTTTTTTTTTTTTGGTATAATTTACCTACAAAATAAATGTTAGACAAAATAAAACAAAATAACAAAAATAATAGTGCAATAAAATTAAAATGAAAATAAAATAAAACAAAACAAAATAATCCATCGGTTACCACCCCGATGATGCTTGTTTAACGTCATTAGCTCGATGCCTTTCTTTTAATGAAAATGGGCATGGCATGGTATTGAGGTGGCCTATTGTCCTTGACAATTTTCCATCGTATATTTGTTGGTTTGATTGAGGCCTTATGATCGATGCATATGCGCCATCCACTCTTTTTCTTTGACGGGATTAATTTACGATAGTCTTCACATGCTCGAAATCCCGTTATTTTCTTGGGTGCTACTTCTTTTGACCTCTCTATGATATCATCTCCTTCATCTTCGTCATGTAGCATTCTTTTCCAGTCTATATTTTATCATTGGCCCTTGACTCCTTAATTCCTTTGACATATTTTTCATAAGTATTTAGTTTGTCGATGTGATCCTTTTTTGGATCCATAGATTGAATGACATTTATTTTCTCATGATTATTGTCAAAGACTTCATTTTTGCGACAAGAGTTTTCTATAGTTGGGTTTTGCTTCCAGAATTCTTCTGTCTTATTTCCTACATTTAGAGTAAGCGTACCCTTTTTAACATCTATAATAGCTCCTGCCGTGGCAAGGAAAGGCCTACCAAGGATGATTGGAATGTCTTTATCCTCCTCTATTTCGAGGATCGCAAAGTCGACAGGGATGATTAAGCTCCCTATACGACAGGGCAAATTTTCCATAATACCGATCGGGTATTGTATGGATCGGTCTGCCAATTGGAGAGATATGGTAGTGGGCTTGAGTTCCCCTATACCTAATCTCACACTTACCGAAAAAGGCATAATACTTACACTAGCCCCTAAGTCAAGCATAGTGTTTTCTATGTTGCACCTACCGATACTACAGGGGATAGAAAAAATGCCGGGGTCTTTGAGTTTTGGGGAAGTTTCTTTTGTAAAATTGCACTAACGTCTTCTGCCAAAGTAAAGTTCTCAAATTCTTCTAATGACTTCTTCTTAAAAAGCATTTCTTTTAAAGGTTTTGCGTAAGAAGGTATTTCTTTTACATCATCGGAATAAGGAACTCTAACATTTAAAGACTTCAAAATTTTCAAAAACTCAGCATATTGATCATTAACCCCTTTCTTGATTAATCTTTGAGGATAGGGTATCGGTGGTTCAAAGTATTTATTGTAACTAACCTCGCTTTACCATTCTTAGTCTCAACTTCTAGTGGGGTTGGACTATTGTTCTCTTTTTTCTTACTCAGCGAGACTATTACATTTGCATGCTCATTTGGCCTTTGAGGTTGACCGGGAAGACTCCCTTGTGGTCTATGCGATGTGCTGGCCTGTTGAGCTTGCTGATTTTCAAGCATCTTATTATGCGCTGCTAGGTTATCAAACCTATTATTCAAAACTTTAAAGTTTTCCCTAAATTCATTATTAATCTTCTCCTGATTTTTATTATTCTCGACCATATAGTCTATGAGAAGATCTAATTTAGATTTAGGGGAAGGGAAGGAATTATTGTTGAAATTCTTGGGTACAAATCCCGGTGGTTGTGAGGAAGGTTGTGGGTTTAAAACATTATTACTTCTATAGGAAAAATTGGGGTGATTCTTCCATTCGGAATTGTATGTGTTAGAATACATACCCCCTCTTTGTCCATTAGAATTAACAAAATTAACTTGCTCACTAGAATTAGTGTCAAGCAAATCACAACTTTCGCTACTATGTGAGTTTGACCCACATAGTTCACAAATAACGTTTACGTTAGCCACGGAATTTGTATTCAAGTTATCAATCTTCTTAAAAAGCATATCAAATTTCGAAGATAGAAGAGTAACAACATCAACATTAAACTTACCTGCTGTTCCTTACGGTTGGTCCCTTTCATTAGACCATTGGTAGTGGTTCAAGGCGATGCTCTCGATCAAGTCATATGCCTCATCCACTCCTTTGTTCATTAATGCTCCTCCCGCGGCAGCATCGATGGTCTCTCTAGTTTTGAATGTGAGACCGTTGTAGAAGGTGTGCACTATCAACCACTTTTCAAGCCCGTGGTGTGGACACATCCTTAGAAGCTCCTTGAAGCGCTCCCATGCATCGTAGAGCGACTCATCTCCATTTTGACTAAAATTGGTGATCTTGGTCCGGATTTGAGCGGTCTTGGATGGAGGAAAGAAACGTCCAAGAAATGCTTCTTGAACTTGGTCCCATGTTGTCAAGGAATTATGGGGACCGAGTTCAACCATTGTTTCGCCTTATCCCTAAGAGAAAATGGGAAAAGGCGCATCCGTATTGCCTCCGGAGTGACACCGACAATTCGGGTGGTGTCACAATATTCTAAAAATGTTTGCACATGGAGGCGCGGATCTTCAAGTGCCGAGCCACCAAATTGGTTATTCATAACCATATGCAATAATTGTGGCTTGATCTCGAATGTGATTGCGTCGGCATTTGGAACTACTATGGGCGTCCTAGAACCCGGGGTGCTTGGGTTAACAAACTCCCGTAAGGTTTTAGTTGGTGGGGTAGTGCCCGAATTTTGCCCGTCTTCGTTGTTTTCTCTCATCATTTCTTTTTCTAAAGTTTCTCTTAAACTTCTTAGTCTTTCTCGAAGATATCTTTCGGGTTCCGGATTGAATTCAACGTAATTGTCACCTCTCCGGACTCTTTTCATAAACTTTGGAAAAATACTTTAAAGACTTCATTATAATACAAGGATGGTACGTTGTATTGTGTCAACTTCTTAATTAAGGCTTAAAACACGCGTATTTTAATACTAATTATGCCCTATCTCTCGATGGTCCATAATTAGCAAAAATCCATTAAGTTCATAAAATCCACGTACTTCCACTCAAGGACATCCCTAGGCCATTAATCTACTCTCGTGATTAATGAAACCTAGTCACTTTATATGGTTCCGTTAATCGAGATTCACCGCTAGGTCCTTCTCTCGATTAACTGAGATTCATACAAAACATGGATATCGTCATGGTTGTAGGCGTTTTAGTACAATATAAAGATGATTGTTTAAGATGAAGATATATGAATTTAGAGAGCATAAAGTCAATGAACTTGTGAATATTATGAGTATCCAATCCCAAGAAAGAGGAGGATTACTCACTAACCATTAATTTAACAATAAAAATAAGAATAAAAGATAAGATAAAGAAAGAAATACTTATTCAGATTTTGAAATTCAATGATGGAAGAACACTTCTTTATTGCTTTAGAATACCTCTCTCAATTCACTCAAAATTCTGGAAATAGTTGAAGAGACTAAGAGTTTGACTATAATAACTTTACAAATGATTTCTAGATATCCCTGGATCTCTCTACCTATTCTCAGGCTGCTGTAGCCTTCTTATATAGGCCCTAGGACTGATTTGGGTGTCTATTCCCGGATTCATTCACCAAGAGAAGTGTCTGTTGGAAGCACTTTTCATAACAGGCGTCAGGATCCGGTCGGGTTGCTGAATTGGTCCGGCCGGATTCCAGTTGGTCCGACCGGATTTAGCCTGCGATCCGGGCGGATCGCTGTCTTCTGGAAATTTTGCTTGTTTTGATTAGATCCGACCGGGTCTTGGTGATGGGTCCGGTCGGATCTTTGCCTTCTGGGCTTGAATTCTTCTTTTTGTAAAATGCTTTGCTCCCGTCTTTCCTTCCTTCGTTCCTTTAGCTCAGATTAGCCCCAATTAGTACCTGTTTTCTGCAATTTCAACACCATACTACACCACGCGCATTATATCCGTGAAAGTAAAAGAAAATGATGCAATATGGAATTTAAATACTTAAAATGACTTTAAAAAGTACAATGTTTTGGACCTTAAATGACTATAAAATAGTCATTTATCATCTACTGACAATGACAATGTTGTTTATAAAGAAGCGTTTCAAAATGTGTAAACACTTTAGTCGTTATTATGTATAAATATTTATCTTTAATTATAGGGGTGGCTTGGTTGGTATACCAAATGTATTTTGTTTATATTGTGTACCAACCAAGTTAAACTTGGTACAATAAAATGCATACTATTACCAACCACCAAAGTCGGTATATCACCTTAATTGGTACGGTTGGTACTTGAATGGTATGATCGGTACATAGTACCCTACCAAGTATGAATTGAGGTACAAAATAAAAAATAAAATCAATTGTTATTTGAACAATTTTTTTCATTTTTCATCAATTATAAAAACAGTGAACAATATAACGAACAAAAGGTAAACTATGCATTAAAAATGGTAAAAACAAGCATGCATTACAATTTTATTATACAATAAAAATTAAATTAATTTATTGGATATTTTTACTACTTGGTTTGTGAGGAACCTTCACATGAAAATACATGCAGTGGGAAAGTTATTGTCTTTAAATAAAAAATTAAATATGAATCTCAACCAATCAAAGGTCATCTAGGTATATAATTAATAATTTAACACATATTTTTCAAATAATGTTGGTACTTGGTATACCAACCAAAGTAAAATATTAATACCGTGTACCTACTAAATTTTTAATATTGGTACGGTATACCAATCAAAATTAGATATTTGTACAATGTACCAACTTTTGGTATACCAAGTACGTTTGGTACGATTGGTTAGTTTAGATTTGTACCATTGGTCACCCCTATCTAATTACTAAGTTCTACTTTATAGTTTCTTATATAATTGTAATGATTTTTTTATAAATTAATGTGTTATAACTCGTGCATTGCACGGGAGTAAAACTAGTAAAAAAAAAAAAAAAAGAGTAAGAGGCTTCAATTGAACAGAGAGAGTATCATATTTTCCAATGAAATAAAAATGTGTTGTTTTTTATTCAACGGGGACGGGAGAATTGATCCCGTTTCATCCCTTCTCGGACGGATAGAGTACCATGTTTTTTGAATGAAAGAAAAATTTGTTTTTTTGTAGTGAGGAGGGGTAGACGTGACCAAAAAAAACCGGCAACCGGCTAACCGCCGGTTGATAACCGGTCAAAACCGAGTCAAAACCGGGAAACCGGTTAACCGGCAACCGGCTCACCCGTCAACCGTAATTCCCCGGTCCGGTTTCGGTTAGGCCTTTCTCAAAACCGGTAAACCGCCGGTTATAACCGGATAACCACCAACCGGATAACCGGCGGTTAAACCGTTTATAAAACCGGAGGTTAACCGCCTAACGGCTACTTTTCAAAAATTTGCACCGGGCCCCCCCCCCATTTCCCCATGTCTGACTGACCACCACTGTCCAAAAACGGCTAGTTTTCCAACTAGCCGTTAGTTCAGTTAACTTTCGGCCTTAAATGAAAAAAAAAAAAAAAAAAAAACCAAAAATTGCTTACATATAAATACCCCCTCCCTCCTACCATTTTAGTTCCACATCTTCTCTATACTCTTTCTCTCTCTACTAATTCCTAAGTCTCTCACACTCTCTCATATTTCCAGTTAGATTGCATAATTCCAATCAGTTTTTTAACGCTTTCCAGTTAGTTTTTTAACGAAATCACTTTTTTAATTTATTTAGAAAATTCCAGTCACTTTGTTAACCATTTCCAGTCAGTTTCAAATCGTTTTCCAGTTAGTTTTCAGAATTTCAGTCAGTTTTTGAGAGTTTCAGTCAGTTTTTTGACAGTTTCAGTCAGTTTTTAACAAAATCTGTGTTTTTCATCATTTTTAGTCAGTTTTTTAGCGAGTTTCAGTCAGTTTCTAAACAGTTTCAGTTAGTTTGTTAACAAAATGGCCTCATCTCGAAGGAGCGGCAAGGAACATGTTGATTCTTCCTCACTTAACCCGGAAATTGAGTCACATTTTGAGGAAAGTGAGCAAAATGTTGAAGAAAATGTTCCTCAAAGTGGTAGGGCCGGGGCCGGCCGAGCTCGGGGCGTGGGAAGAGGTGGTCGGGGGCAACGTCAAGCACGAGAATCCAAATCCGACACTTTCACGATCCATTTCCGAAAAGTACAAATTGACCCCAACGACTTTGTACATTTTCGAGCGTGTTGCAACTATTGCACCAAATCTTACCCGTTCGCAAAAGGTAATGGGCATGGAACATTGAACCATCACTTGAAATCAACACATCCTGAAAAACTTGGGATTGATAGTGATCAAGCTCAATTACAATTTGCTCAACCTAACACCCAAGGTACGTCTTCGGTCTTATTTAAGTTTAATAATGTCGTTTATAGGAAAGAATTGTGCAAATGTGTGTGTGTTAAAGGGCTTGATTTTAACTTTGCGGATGATGAATTTTATGAACGGTTTATTAGACTTTCTTTAAATCCGGCCGCCTCCAAAGTACCACGTACGACTCTCGTACGCGATATTAAAAAAGTGGTTTTGGAATATAAACATTTTTTTTAATTGATGTTTTATCAAAATTAGATCAAAGAGTTTCAATTTGTGCCGATGGTTGGAGTGATCATTGGCAAAGAAATAGTTATTTGGGTGTTACATGCCATTGGATCGATAATTCGTGGACTTTACAAAAAAGATTACTTGCATATGATAGTTTTGAACCACCTCATTCCGCGGAAAATATTTGTAGAAAGTTGCACGCCATTTTGGCAAAATATGGTCTTTTGCAAAAAATATTTTCTATTTCATTCGACAATGCTAGTGCTAATACCGCTAGTATACCGGAATTGATGCTCATTTGTCAACCGTCACTTGGGGGTAAGTATTTTCATATTAGATGTTTATGTCATATCATAAATTTATGTGTTAAAGATGGTTTGGATGCTTTAGATCAATATGTTAAACCCATTAGAGAGGCTCTTTATTTTATTGCAAAAAAAAATAAAATTACAAGAAAATGGATAAAATATTTACTAAATAAGGGTCTTCCCGAAAAATATTTTTCTACGGATGTTCCGACTAGGTGGAATTCTACCTACAAAATGTTAATTGATGGTTTTGAGTATAAAGAGCATATCATGGATTTTTTTATTAGTATGGGCTATGAAATTCCTTTATTTGCGTATCAATGGAACGCTTGCACTAATTTATGTCAATTATTAAAGATTTTCAATACCGCTACTTTGGCTTTGTCGGGAGTTTATTATCCAACTTCCGTTTTGGTACTTGATCAATGTATTGCAATAGTTCTAAGTTTTAAAAATTTGCAAAATTGCACCATTTTAAACGAAAGCATTGCTTCCATAAGGCAAAGTGGGTCAAATATTTTGATAACATTCCGTCTCTATTTTTGCTTGCAAAGATGTTGGATCCCCGTATTAAATTGAAAGATCTAGTCCGCATAATAACGTTTTATTATGCAAATTTATACCCAATGGGGACGGATTACACGAAAACCCGGCGATTATTGTTGAAAATACAAAAAAAGATTTGGTGACTCTTTATAATGAGTATAGTGCAATTCATGGAAATGTTTCTCAATATGGCTCAAGTCCTAATGAAGAAGATATTGGTATTGATACACAATATGATGTGAATAACGATCCATATAGTTTTGTTAATGATATTTATTTTTCAAAACGTCCTAGAACGTCTCCTTCTTCTTCTTCTACCTCTAGCATTCCGTACGAGTTGGAAGCATATTTCTCTACTAGACATGAAGTTGTACAAAACACTTCAAATCCAATTTCTTTTGATATTTTGAGGTGGTGGTCACAAAGGCAAGAAACTTATCCCATACTCTCTTTAATTGCAAAAGAAGTCTTAGCTTCTCCCGCTTCAACCGTGGCCGTCGAATCGGCATTTAGTGTGGGAGGAAATGTTTTGGATGCAAGACGTTCCCAACTAACTTGTGAAAATTTGGAAAATCAACTCTTGCTTGGTGATTGGGTTAGAGCGGAAAAGAGGGAGCAAGATATGCCTTATGAAGAGGATTTAGTAAATGTAGATCCACAATATCAATATGACTTGGAAGATTCTACGGGAAGTTCGGAAGGGGACGGAATGTAGATAGTTTTTATTTTAATTTTTAGAATAGGTTTATTTTTATTTCATTGTAATAGTTTAGTTGAGGTAATAAGGCTCCATTTTTTCCTCCCTTAATTATAAAAGGGCAAGGATTGGTTGTCCCCCTCTTTGTAATTTTAATTTTAATTAATAAAATTTAAGGGTACCGTCCCTTTTTTTACTTAAAAAATTTGTGTTATTATACATTATAGTTATACACTTATACATTTTAAGTTTTTAACTTAAAAACAAAAAAAACAAAAGAAAACTGTTTAATATATGTATGACTCATACATATACTCCCGTTTTTTTTTTTTTATAAAAACTGTTTAAAAAAAAAAAAAAAAGTTAAAAAATCTGTTAATAAAACTGTTAAAAAAATCTGTTAAGAAAACTGTTTAAAAAAACAGTTAAATTTTTTTTTTACTTGAAAAAAAAAACTTTACTTGAAAAAAAAACCCTTTAAAAAAATGAAGTGTTTTTTTATTTTATCTTTTTTTTTTAACAAAAAAACTGTTAATAAAACTGTTTTGAAAAAAAAAAAAAAAAAAAAAAAAGGTAACCGGTTAACCGGTAAACCGTAACCGGACATCACGGTTAGACGGTTAGGTTACGGTTAGCATTTAACGAAAAACATAACCGGCGGTTATAACCGTCAACCGCCGGTTATAACCGGATGGACACGTCTAAGGAGGGGTAATTAAACTCTTGACATCTATATAATATATAAAAGCAGGAACATTTCCAGGCCTCACAGCGTGCCACATCATAATGCCACATCATAAATCCATGTGGCAGCCTGTGATTGGTAGCTTCAAAAGATGGGAAAGATTTTTTCTAAAAAAACGAAAATTATCAAATATCAGATTCAAAATTTAAAAAAAAAACGAAAATTATCAAAAGTAAAATTCAAAAGTTAATAAATTTATTAGTAACTTTAGATTCAGTTAGATTTTTTTAGCAAATTCTATTAAAAAACGGGTGCATTATTAAAGAGTATAAAGTTTTTTCCTTATTTAATATTTCCTTATATAAACCAACTATTCATAAAATGCAATTTGAATTTCAAAATGAACTTCCATGATGAAATAACAGAAAGAAAAAAAAACGGGTTCAATAAATTGCAGCACAAATTATTCCCTATTTACAAATATACGTTACTTTATATAGTAATCATTCTGGTCCAAAATAACTGTCGCTTTTAGTCAATCAGATGTAACTTTGACCAATAATTTAAATAAAAAATAATGATATTAATAAATATCTAAAATTTGTCATTGTATTATAATTAATAATACTTTTAATAACAATTTTTAGATTTTTATTAAGATTATTATTTTTGCTTTAAATTTATTGGTCAAACTTACATCTGTTTGACCAAAAGTGACAGTTATTTTGGAACAGAGGGAGTATGACATAAACTATTTCGTATTCCTTAATTACTAAAATTAAGAAAGTCAAACATGATATATGTAAAAGTACCCATTGGCTGTCCAATCTAAGATGTGCCTGTATTTGGTAAGAAAAATCATTCCAATCTAAGATGTGCCCCTATTTGGTAAGAAAAATCATACAGAATTCGAAATGTCATATACTCCCTCCGTCCCACTCGAATTAGGACAAACTTTTATTTTGGGTGTCCCATTCAATTTAGAACAATTCTCAAATGCGGCGGTTGTACGGCCATGCGACGGGTCGGCCCGACCCGACCCGCATCTCTTCCATCCACAAAGCGACACGTGGCGCGCTGTGAGCCACTCGCTGGTTCACCCAGCCGCGCGCTGCCACGTGTCCTCTTTTAAAAAAGAAATCCAAAAACTTTAAAATGCTATATCTTGAGATTTATAACTCAGAAAAATAAAATAAAATTACCGTTGAGTTCGTCTCGACGAGACGAATAAAACTACATATGTCATGATATGGTTATCTTTAATCTAATAAAAGTAAAAGTTTCATATTCAAAAAGTAACACTTTTTACAGTCAAATGTAACATCAATTTTAAAAAAAAAAAAAAAAAATTGGGTTTGCATTTCAATTGTTACTTTCTCAATAAAAAATTGTTACATTTCAGATATAATGTTACATTTAAGAATATAAAATGTTACAATTGAGAAAAAAATGTTACATTCATTTTTTATAAAATGTAACATTAGTTTAGTTTGTCAATCTTATGTTAATTTTGAAAAAAAAAAGTGTTACATTTGATAAAAAGAGTGTCACATTCCTTTTAAAAGAGTGTGACATTAGTTTAGTTGTCAATCTTTATGGTTATCTTTAATCTATTGCAGCAAATTGTGGTACATTTTTTTTAAAAAAAGTGTTACATTTGAAAGAAAAAATTGTTACATTTCGTTATAACAAGTGTTACTTTTGTTAGGAGGAAAAAAAGTTGGGGGTGGCAAAAAAAAAATTAAAAAAATTTGGTTGACCTGGCCCGTCGCACGCTGTGCGGCGGGTGTACAGGAGAGAACCTCATCAAATTAGAACAACCCAAAAATGGAAGTGTTTTATTTAATGGGACACACATTCAGACTCACAACAACTTTCCACTCATTATTCTCTACCCCACTTTCTCTCTCCTACTTCACTTTTCATATTCACAACACTTACTCCACTACACTATTTCCTTAATCTCAGTGCCCAACCCAAAAATCCTAATTTGAGTGAAACAGAGGGAGTAGTATATAAACAAAAAATATTAAAAGTCAAACATGCCACAAGTAAAGCTACCCATTGGCTGACCTTATTCAATTGTTTAACCCAAAAATCCATGGAATTTAATATGGATGTAAAATTTTAAGCTAAATTGTAGGTTTTAATGTTTTTTCTTGACTGCGTTTAACATGTTGGCATCTACTCCGATTATTTGATCGCAGCAATAACAACATCGGTCACAATGCGCGTTTGAAAACATGTTGCTTGGAGTTAACAGCTTGCTACATTATTTAAATATTGTGTGCAACCTTCAAGTTTATGGCAGTATCCGATTGGTTTTTTTTTCTTCAAGAGTGACTACGGTTTCAAGTGGCTGATGTCAAGGATTAGAGAGAGAGATAGTCGGAGTCAATCATACATGGTAGAGAAAGTTTAAATATGAAAAACTCAATTTATTAATGAACAATAGGTTACATATTTATAGGGTTACATGGAACATTCTAGACTAATCTTACTTGGTTAACAAGATATAAATCTCCTAATCAATATACACAATATCCCTAAGTTTGGTAAGTTAATAAATACAAAATATTTACTTGAATATTATATTAATATTCCTAATATGCCCCCACAAGATGGACGATCCTTGGATAAGTCCAATCATGAATATTGGTGAGACGAGTCGTGTGTTGATAAACGAGTGGAGTCGGATTTGTTCCCGGACGTGCATGTGGTTTCTGAAGAAAAACTTGTATTTGGGAGGAGAAAACATTATATTTTAGAAGAAAGAAATGAAGAAAATTGAGGTTGAAGGGGGGGTAAGAATAAGAATATAATATGAGAAGAATTTAGAAGACCCAACTTTGTTTTAAGATTGGGAAAGAAAATTTAAGAACGAGAAGAATTTATGAAGGGAAGAAACAATACTCAACGTGACATTGAGATTGGTAAAAATTTAGAGAGAAGAAGAAGAATTAAGGAAAAAAATATTTGAGAGAGGTATTTGAGAAAAAAATTTGTTGAAAAAAAAAACTTTTATTTTACGTCGCAACCATGTCGCAAGACGATTTTACGTTGCAATGACGTTGACTTTACGTCGCAATGACAGAGGATAAGGGTTTTATTTTACGCCTCAATGACGAAGAAAAAAAACATTGATTTTAAGATGAAATAAAAATTGACTGTAAGAAGAAGGAAAATATTTGAAATATTAATATAATTTACTTATTTCAAGAAAGAGAGAAAAAGACTTTAAAAGAAAGAAAATTATAAAGGCCTAGGAAGAAGAAGAAGAAGAAGAAGAAGAAGAAGAAGAAGAATTGTAGGAGGGGGTAGATCGGGTAATTGGAATATGGTCTAAGGTGCTGATTTTTAGGGGAGTGGGTTATTTGAAATTGGGTATTTGATTATTATTTTTTTCATGAAAGATGATGATTTGGGTGTAAGGCTGAATCAAGAGAGAAGGGTTGGATTTGAGTGGCTAGAAAGTAGGAGTGGAAGGTTGTTTACAATTGGTTCTGGGTTTATAGGGTTGCCGGCCAAAAGGAGATTGAGAAAGAAAAAAATTTGTGGAGAAGTCACATTATGGATCATAGCTCTGATAGCATGTCAAGGATTAGAGAGAGATAGTCAGAGTCAATCATACATGGTAGAGAAAATTTGAATATGAAAGACTCAATTTATTAATGAACAATAGATTACATATTTATAGGGTTACATGAAACATTCTAGACTAATCTAACTTGGTTAACAAGATATAAATCTCCTACTCAATATACACAATATCCCTAAGTTTGGTAAGTTAATAAATACAAAATATTTACTTGAATAGTATATTAATATTCCTAATAGCTGAAGTGGATGGATTTTTGTATGGTTGGTTTCAAGTTGCTGAAGTGGATGGCTTTTGTGTGATTGACTACATGTAATTGTGTCTCCTACTACTAAGGCTTCGTTTGGCGCACGGGAATGAATGTATAGGAATGGGCACCCATTACCTAGGTATCTAAAATCCAGGAATGATAGAATTAAACATGCCCATTCTCATGTTTGGCATGCGTTTTTTGTCAAAATAAAGGAATGGACAATTAATTACCATTCCCACGTTTGGTTTGCATGTCTACGGGTAACATAAACGTAAAAATTCATTTTTGTTAACTTAATTTTTCTACTATTTAATTTTAAAATGAATGTCAATATTTTTCTTGACAAAAATAAAAATATTGTTTTATATTTTTTTTATCAAGAAATAATATCGAAATTCATTTTTGAGATGGATGAATCAAATTAAAAAAAAAAAAAATCATCAATTAACTACACCTTCTTTTACCTCTGGAAAAGAAACTTTTTGAACACCTTCTTAGTTTTTAATATAGAGAAAACAAATAAACCCAGGAAGATATTAATAAGATTATCTGTACATTTGAATATGAAAAACGAAAAATTAAGGCACCTAGGAGTCTGACATGAACATTCGTTTTAACAAAGAAAAGACTTTTTTGAGTTTAATATTGTGGTGTTAGTTAAGGAAAGACAAAGACATTAAGCAAATATGAATATTAGATTATCCGTATATTTGAATATGAGATTTATTTGGATTAGGATTTTATTGAATCTATTTCACACTTAAAAATTCCAATGGAATGGATATCAAAAACCCATCTCCCATTGTGGTATTCAGATGAACATATATAATGGGTATTTGATTCATACGGGATACTAATACCCAATCCCTTATCCAGTATCATGCTTATTCCAAATAGAGTTAAGTGTTACATGGGAATCAATTACCCATTCTTGGACTCAGATTCCCGCGCACCAAACGATGCCTAATAGTGCATCTACTATTGTTGAATATTATTTGAGATTAGGACTGGTATGGTATTTTACTAGATCACTTATTTGATTTCGTACCACTATCTCAGTATGAAAATGTCTTGCATCAGCTTTTCTTAATTAATTAGCTTTATTATTCCCGTCGAATTTCGATGGGTTACTCACTAGTTTTTAAAGAAAAGCAAACGCTTATGCTATTTGAGTCAAGACTCATTGAGTGAATAAAAAATATGTTGAAATGTAATATTGTCTCCCTTAATCCAATAATAAGTATTACACTTTTTTTTTTCTCCAGATTAACTGAAAGACTCATATAATTTATGTTAGACAATTATCCCACATCTTCTAAAGAGAGAAATATGGACTGGTATATAGACTTGAGGAGTTACTCCTCTTATCACCAATTGGTTTTAAGGTGGAACCTCCATCATAGTCCATTGTCGGCCCAGTCCAGCTCATGCTAACACTCGGGCCTCTCGCTTCTTCTTACCCCATCTCTAATTCTAAGAATTTATTCTTAGGTTAATTGCAGTTTAGGGCCTGAACTCAGCATAGTGTTCCCCAAGGAGGCCTCTAACAAATTATTTCTGCAGACCAGGGCTCAATACGTCTTTTTTTCATCAATTTGGGGCTTTTTGACGGAATTCGTTAGAAATTTCGTTAAGTGCTCATGTGCCGTGCGCGTGATCAACGGAATGGTTACTCTGAAATTAACCCTTTATTCTTCATTTTCTCTAGGCTTCAGAAAATCCACGACTGAAAAATGTCATCTAGTTTCCATATTTCTTACAACTCTCTTTTACAACGTTTGTAACTCACTCTAACATACACGTGTTAAAAAATTGTTCAGATTCAAATTTATATGTGATAATTTTAAATATAAAAACTGGATAGTTTATCTCATTGGAAATACTCCCTCTGTCTCGGACCAATGGGCACAAATTTCATTTTTGGGCGTCCCATTTAAATGGGCACATCAATCAATCATCAATATATCTATATAATATATAAAAGCAGGAACATTTCCAAGCTTCACAGCGCGCCACGTGGAATTGTGACGTGGAAAGCCACGTGTCATCATTCCATTGGCTTAATCATTGTCAAATTTTAGAGGATTCAAAATATGGGTATTAACAAATTATATCTAATTTTAAATTTAAAAAATATTATTAAAATGGGTTATCTAATATATTTTGAATTTCAATATTAATCAATCAAATCAGTGGTGAAGATAATCAAATTTCAAATCTCAATAAATTATCTTATAATTAAGCAAACGGGTATAACAATATTATTTTGTGAAAAAAATTCAAATAGTGCAATCACTACTTAAATTTTGGCCATTTCAAAAGCAAACAAACTCGTATGATTCACTCTTGCTGATCCACTTGAAGAACATGCACTAGAAATCATGCTACAAAACCATCATTGTCGGCTAAGCTTCCATCTTCTTTTACTGACTTATTTAAGCAATCTTAAGTAATTTCTTTTACTGACTTATTTAAGCAATCTTAAGTAATTTAAGTTCATTCTCTTTTTCTTTCTTCAATCTGTTTCCAGTTCCGTTTTTGTGTCAGCTCTATATTTGTGCTATTTCGATTTTCTTATTCAATCTGATTCGATTTTTTTTTTTTTTTTTGTTATTATTACTTGATTGTTGATTTATTGTAAACTGGTAGATAAGCCGATGACATCTTTGAACAATTATAGCCTAAAATCATATTGACAAAAATTTGCCCACCACCAACAACCGCAACGGCCTCCAGTTCCATGTTTGTTTTTTCATCTGCGGACCGAAAGTAATTGCAGGTTCGATTCTTTTTTCTCAAGTCTATTTTTAGTTTTGTGCAACATAGTTCCATTACTGAAGAATGAATTAAGTGCTACTTCAATTTCTAATGAGCTACTCATATAATCTAATGATACAACATATGATTGCTTTATCAATTTTTATGTGTTTCAGGTTGTGGATCAGTGCCATGTGGCTATGCCCCAACTGACCGCGCATATTCTTTTTACAAGTTCTTTTTACGAGGTGAGAAAAAACTAAAACCAAAATTCTATAACAATGTGTGTCATTAGTTTGATCATGCCTTATTGATTTTTGATGCTTGATAAGTGAAATCTCAACTAAAGACTAAAGCATTCATTAGATAATTTTACCCACATATTATCAAGTGTACTAAAGTGGTACTTGGTGATGATAGAGAAACTGTTGTTGAGATGTTATTGAGATCCGCGCTTAGGAATGTACTCCATCCATCTCATTTTAAGAGTCAAAATTTGTTTGGGTTCAAAAATTAAAATACAAATCTTTTAATTGTAAAATATAGAAAGGGGTAGAGTGTTGTGGATATAAAAAGTCGGGTAAGGAATAGTTAGAGTATATGTATATTTAGAAGCAAATTCATGAACAAAAGTAAAAGTATTGGTTCATAACCAAATTACATAAACGTCACCCTTCAATTAAAAAGTACGAAGATTTGAAATTAATTTTAACTTATACTTATAATAGTAATAGTTACTATTATATTTAACTATTATATTTCACTAAAAATAGTTAACTATTATATTTAACTATTAATAGTTAACTATTTATTTTATCAATTATATTTAACCATTAATAATTAACTATTATAGTTATCTATTATAGTTAAAAATTATACAATTATTATGATTTAAGTTTAACTAATACTATTAAATAAAAATATAAAAGAAACAAAAGATATTAGAATTGATAAATTAGTTTTCCGTGCAGTCCACGGGTTACCCACTAATTAATATAAATAATTATTTGTTCCAATAAATACATAATATATTTTTACATATGTCATTTAAACACATTTTATAGTATATTTAGAAACAAATTCATGAACAAAAGTAAAAGTATTGGTTCATAACCAAATTACATAAACGTCATCATTCAATTAAAAAGTACGAAGATTTGAAAGTAATTTAAATAATGATATTAGTTGCAGGAAAGATGGATGAATCATCAGATATGGAGATGGTGAACATAATGAATCAATCAATCGCATAGTACTCCTAATGAAAGATTGGTTTAGGAACAAAAAAATATGTGATGTAGTGACTTTCCCTTATATTATCAATAACTTGTACTATGCCCGTCGAGTATCGACGGGTTACTAACTAGTATAATATATAAAAGCAGGAACATTTCCAGGCCTCACAGCGCGCTACGTGAAATTGTGACATGGAAATCCACGTGGCGGCATTTAATCTATATAATAATCTATATAATATATAAAAGCAGGAACATTTCCAGACCTCACAGCGCGCCACGTGGAATTGTGATGTGGAAAGCCACGTGGCGGCATTTAATTCTTCAGCACTAGTTTGATGATTTAAAAAAAAAAACAACCTAAATTTTAAATAATTTTGTTGATTCAAAGATTAAATTTAAAATTTAAATTTTAAATTTTGAAGCCTTTATCTTTCAGCAACTACTCATGAATAAGAATTATAAATTGGATACATCACATGGAGTATAGGGATGGCCAACCGGCGGTTCCGGTTCGTCTTTTATGTGAACCTTAACCGGCCCTTTGTTACACCGGTTCCGGTCCGGTTCCACGCTACCTTTGTCGCGACCCCGACCCCGCGGGCCCGGAACTCGCGAGCTGGACGTCGACTTAACACGCAATTACCACAACACTGAAGATAAAAAATTCATTTTATACCAAAGGAGTTTAAAACAAAGTTTTAGAAATCCAAGTTTGACAACAACAATAAACTACTAGTATAAGCTCCACAAGCTTACACCAAAAATACAAAGGATTACAAATCTTAATGACGTCATTGGTGGTAAAACTATCCCAAAAGGTTATACATTTAAATAATGTAAACCGATCAATAACAACCTGCCCAAAATCTCAATCCTCTCGACGTCCTCCTCGATCCGCAAATCCTAATCCTTTCCTCATGGGGGGGGGGGGGGGGGGTTAAGGAAAAACAAAGATAAAAGAAGGGGGTGAGATAAATCTCAATAAGTTACTAATGCAACTACATGACATGCTATGATGCAATAAACAATAATAATATCTCGCATAGCACGTAGAAAATATCATCTAACAGATAGCAGCGGAAATAAACAAGTAACAAAGGATACTGAGCCAAGGTTTCCCCAATAAAGGATATAACAATCTGATCACTGACGATAGGGCCGCATCGAAGAGCAGCATCAATAAGCAGCCTCAAAGAGCCGATAAACCAATCAACGATAGCAGCATAAGAGCTGAAGAGAAAACCCTGGTACCGGAACCAATAACCAAACGATAACTGAGTATACGACACAAAGTCGCAACCCCTTATAATAGCTAGACTGTTCCCAAGAAAGGAGCTAGCTCATCTCACATCCAAGGCCAATCTGGAGGAGGGAAATAATGGGGCAAAACAATGGTCAACATTATAATGGACTCGGCTCGTTGCCATTATAATCTTTTCCATAGCCCGACACCACCACAAATACCAGCTAGACTTTTAAATAAATGCCAAGTAATAAATACTAGCTCAAATAAACAATTCATGATTCCAAAGTAGGGAATCCTTCCAATTAATCACCAAAAAGATGAATAAATCAAACACACATCAAAAAGGTGCTTCAACATTCCGAAACAAGGATTTATCAATTCCCATAACACATATATTCACAAAGGAACCATTTTCATTATTAGAGTATTCCCAAAATGGCCAATTAAGTCTAAGGGGACAAGGCCCAAAACTAGGGTTAAAATTATAACCTAAACCAAAATCAACTAAAGAATAAGTACCAGGAAAAGGGGGCGGGCGGGCGCTTGGCGGGGGCGGGCGGGCGCTCATTTCATCAGAAACTAAGGGTCAGGAAAAGGGTAAGTGGGCGGGCGCTTGAGGCCTTATGGGCGGGCGCCCGGTCTACGCGGCTGGGCAAAATCCTGCTGGGTTTTAACACATTCTTACCAAAATCAAACCCAAAATCTTGCTAATTCATATACACCCAAAATCAACACTTCCAATACTCTTAACAATGTACTAAAACAACATATAAACTTCTAGGAGACCTAGATAACAACATTTAACCACACAAATCAAGATTAAATCTCAACATTCATATTATCACAACTTTTAACCAAAAACCCAATTAAATTCCAAATAATTTCTAAACTCAACCAAGAAGCCATGGATATCAACAAGAACATCAATAGAGTTAAAGATGAGCATTTTTAACATAAATGGGGGAAAAGTAACTTACCCGGATTTTATGAAAGTTGACAGAATTCGAATTTTCTTTGCTCTCTACGATCCTATCGACGATCTAAACATTTTTCGTATAATGAGAAATGAGAAACAACGACTAGAAGATGGTCAATAAGAAGAGAGAGAGAGAAGTTTTCTTACCTCCCAATGGCTATGGAGAGAGAGAGAAATGACTGGGAATGGAGAGGATGAAAGTAAGGGAGGTGAAGGGAAAAAAGGGAGTAAGTAGGGTGATAAATTAGAATTTACACATAGACCCCCTCCCCTACACACTAACACAATAATCTTATACTCCCCACTAACAACTAAGACCCAACACTCCACACTAGCACAATTAACCAATTAAATGCTAGACATAAAATATTATGAAACACAAAATGCACACATAATTATTTAAATAAATAAATAATTTAAATAAATAAATAAGAAATAAATAAATAATAAGTATTTATTACTACAAAAATAGAGGCGGGTTTTCGGGTCGTTACAATCTACCCTCCTTAAAAAGAATTCGCCCACGAATTCACTCATCAAACTTCACAACATGCGGTCATAATGAGGCGACAACATATCGACTCTTCCATAGCACTCATAACCTCAATCGAGTACTCAACAAAATTTTCAGACATAGTCTCCACGACTCAAATAAACCAATATATATTAATCACATACATATCTCAAGTATACTCCTATTAAACATTCTAAAGTTAACTTCCTCTTTCATACCGAATTTCACATTCTCAAGACTATCACTTGATCACCAATTCCGAGACATAACTGATTTGATCCTAATTAGCATTACGCTCATACTTAGTTTTCTAAGGAGTTATATCCACCAACTCTTGATAGTCTGTCATCAACGTCTCAACTTGGTCCCAAAATAGAATAAAAGATATAATCCGCTAAGGCAATATCAACAGAATCACCACCAATCCCAAATCATAGATAGTTCCATTTATTAAGCGTTACTCCTCGAAACATATACAAATACTTTATCACCCGAAATCGTTACACACCTCCATCTCCATTTGGAAGCATCACTAGAGGTAATCAATTTTCGCTATAATGGAGAACTTAACATATCTCCAAGAAAACATAACACTGATCACACCTTTTAAGATAACAGTGATACCAGCCCAAACCACGAAACTACATTAATACCGAAGTTATTATCATTACATTACTCCAATCCTTGAAAGTTTAAAACAGTTCCAAGCACTCAGTAGTCCGCAAACAATCCAAATTTTATCTTCAAAAGATTTCCTCTAACTCTCATTTAAGTTAATAATCCGTGCTTATATACCCAAATGAATTTTAACAAATTCTAAATCTTCAATGGCTAACCCAATTCAGACTTTCACGTATACATTTATCAATTCGATGATACTTAGGCTCGATTTTTACTACCATCATAATAAACCTATTAGCTAATCACAGTCCAACCGACCCAATACTACATCATAGTATTTTTAATATGCCCAAGTGTCTGTACCCAACTTTCCTTACCTACCCTTAATCCAAAACGAGAAACGCCACCAAGAAAATATTTAGAACCATAAAACAACCATTTAACTAAAACTCAAAATGCCTTTAATACAATTCGAGAAATTCTTGCCCTCTCAAAATGTGCTTAGTCCTTTCAAACTTAACGCGCTTACCACCATTAATGATCATAACTTCCACAATATACTAGTCACTCATAGCCAATCATGCATTTCTTCATACTAACTAATTCCGATGCGCTCACGTAGATGTACTAAAGGTAAACAAAAATCTCCTATCATGAAATCCTCAGCTCTTATAACCCAACCGATACAATATGGATATTGATCTAATTATTAGCACTACCACCTTGTACCAAAACAACTCACTTTAACCCAAGTTCCTCTCCAAACACTAGGCACTATTCAGAAGAAAATAGAAATCTTACAAATGACACATACACCCAACAATTCGGTATAGACATCCCATTGACACCTACCTAAGTTATATATTCAAATCCCATATAAGAAAAGATGAGTATAATTCTACCAAAGGAACGGTCTCAAAACGATTTTAGGAAATCAGGAATAGAGAATGTAACAATCCTCCTACAACAATCGACTAAAGCATAACATTTCCCTTCTCAAAATAACATCAAAACCTTGTAATAGCAATATGACAAATTTAGCAGGTAAGTTATATCTACCTTTAAGCACAACAATGAGCACATAAGACTCCATCAGATATCCTACACTCCTCCATAGGAGTAGACACTGACAACACATAAGTCAAAGACTCAGGAGAAATAAATGCAACTAAATGCACAGAAACATGAGAATGCGATGATCCTAAAAATGCACGCGCTCGCTCTCTCTAATACCTCCTGAAACTGATGAGTCACCGTTGAGTGCTGTTTGATCGCAAATACCCTACCCTGAACCTTTAGGGTTTCCCGAAGTATCTCTCTTCTGACCTTGTGTAGTACCAGCGTCACTCCCGGATGGTTGATATCTGCCCCTAAGACAATCCCTCACAAAATGCCCCAACTGACCACAATTCACACATTTTCCTTGCTTCTTCCAACACTTGTCTTCTGAGTGTCCTTCCCTCTGACAATAGTTGCAGATCTTCCCATTTCGTGTCCCCTGATTTGTACCTTGATTTCTCACTATCGGCTGCCCTCCAGAGTTATCTCGGTTATCTGATCGTTGCGGTTGTGACTTGCTCTGCCCTCCTTGCTTACTCGGGTTAACCATCTCAGTCTTCTCTTATGTTCCCCAATGTCTTGCTCTATCAAATAGGCACGGTCCACCGCATCCTGAAAAAGTTGAATTCTCTGGGCTATTAACTGTGTCCTAATAGCTGTCTTCAAACCCCTGACAAACCTCATTGCTTTCTGCTCCTCGGTCCGCACAAGGTAGTCACAATACCTGGCTAACTCTGGGAACTTAGCCGAGTACTGTGCTACTGTCAACACGCCTTGCTCTAAGTTGAGGAACTCGATCTCTTTCCGGTTCTGATCCACTAGAGGGATGAAGTGTTCCTTGAATTTTCTCACAAATAACTCCCAAGCATAAGGGACAAGAGTAGCATCCCAACTGGCCTTCAGTGCCTTCCACCAATGTTCCGCAGCACCAACTAACATATAAGCTGCAAACCGAACCCTATCCTCATCAGTGCAACCAAAGACATCGTAGATTTTCTCCATTGATTCTATCCATAGCTCGGCCTTCTTCACATCAGGCTCACCGTCGTACTCACTTGGTTTCAACTTTAAGAACTGCTCCAACCCATATCGTGGAGGTGCTACATGTTCCTCCCTCGGTCCGTGGTCATGAATTGCTTTCATCGCCTCTTCAAACATCCCCTGAAACATTGCACGGTTCTCTTACCGTAGATCATTCTGATTCGGAGTCCCACTAGAACCTTCACCAGCTCTTCTTCTAGCCATTTAGAACAAATACCTGCATAAAACATCAACCGTTACTCACTCCGAACACAACTACCCTCCTAGGTCATTCTAGTCCACCTATACTTATACTTAGAGCTAAACCATAGCTCTGATACCAACTATCGCGACCCCGACCCCGCGGGCCCGGAACTCGCGAGCTGGACGTCGACTTAACACGCAATTACCAAAACACTGAAGATAAAAATTTCATTTTATACCAAAGGAGTTTAAAACAAAGTTTTAGAAATCCAAGTTTGACAACAACAACAATAAACTACTAGTATAATCTCCACAAGCTTACACCATAAATACAAAGGATTACAAATCTTAATGACGTCATTGGTGGTAAAACTATCCCCAAAAGGTTATACATTTAAATAATGTAAACCGATCAATAACAACCTGCCCAAAATCTCAATCCTCTCGACGTCCTCCTCGATCCGCAAATCCTAATCCTTTCCTCATGGGGGGGGGTTAAGGAAAAACAAAGATAAAAGAAAGGGGGTGAGATAAATCTCAATAAGTTACTAATGCAACTACATGACATGCTATGATGCAATAAACAATAATAATATCTCGCATAGCACGTAGCAAATTTCATCTAACAGATAGCAGCGGAAATAAACAAGTAACAAAGGATACTGAGCCAAGGTTTCCCCAATAAAGGATATAACAATCTGATCACTGACAATAGGGCCGCATGAAAGAGCAGCATCAATAAGCAGCCTCAAAGAGCCGATAAACCAATCAACGATAGCAGCATAAGAGCTAAAGAGAAAACCCCGGTACCGGAACCAATAACCAAACGATAACTGAGTATACGACACAAATTCGCAACCCCTTATAATAGCTAGACTGTTCCCAAGAAAGGAGCTAGCTCATCTCACATCCAAGGCCAATCTGGAGGAGGGAAATAATGGGGCAAAACAATGGTCAACATTATAATGGACTCGGCTCGTTGCCATTATAATCTTTTCCATCGCCCGACACAACCACAAATACCAACTGGACTTTTAAATAAATGCCAAGTAATAAATACTAGCTCAAATAAACAACTCATGATTCCAAAGTAGGGAATCCTTCCAATTAATCACCAAAAGATGAATAAATCAAACACACATCAAAAAGGTGCTTCAACATTCCGAAACAAGGATTTATCAATTCCCATAACACATATATTCACAAAGGAACCATTTTCATTATTAGAGTATTCCCAAAATGGCCAATTAAGTCTAAGGGGACAAGGCCCAAAACTAGGGTTAAAGTTATAACCTAAACCAAAATCAACTAAAGAATAAGTACCAGGAAAAAGGGGGCGGGCGGGCGCTCATTTCATCAGAAACTAAGGGTCAGGAAAAGGGTAAGTGGGCGGGCGCTTGAGGCCTTATGGGCGGGCGCCTGGTCTACGCGGCTGGGCAAAATCCTGCTGGGTTTTAACACATTCTTACCAAAATCAAACCCAAAATCTTGCTAATTCATATACACCCAAAATCAACACTTCCAATACTCTTAACAATGTACTAAAACAACATATGAACTTCTAGGAGACCTAGATAACAACATTTAACCACATAAATCAAGATTAAATCTCAACATTCATATTATCACAACTTTTAACCAAAAACCCAATTAAATTCCAAATAATTTCTAAACTCAACCAAGAAGCCATGGATATCAACAAGAACATCAATAGAGTTAAAGATGAGCATTTTTAACATAAATGGGGGAAAAGTAACTTACCCGGATTTTATGAAAGTTGACGGAATTCGAATTTTCTTTGCTCTCTACGATCCTAATGACGATCTAAACATTTTTCGTATAATGAGAAATGAGAAACAAAGACTAGAAGATGGTCAATAAGAAGAGAGAGAGAGAAGTTTTCTTACCTCCCAATGGCTATGGAGAGAGAGAGAAATGACTGGGAATGGAGAGGATGAAAGTGAGGGAGGTGAGGGGAAAAGAGGGAGTAAGTAGGGTGATAAATTAGAATTTACACATAGACCCCCTCCCCTACACACTAACACAATAATCTTATACTCTCCACTAACAACTAAGACCCAACACTCCACACTAGCACAATTAACCAATTAAATGCTAGGCATAAAATATTATGAAACACAAAATGCACACATAATTATTTAAATAAATAAATAATTTAAATAAATAAATAAGAAATAAATAAATAATTAAGTATTTATTACTACGAAAATAGAGGCGGGTTTTCAGGTCGTTACAACCTTTTTTTTTTTTAAAAAAAATCATACAATAATGAATAAAAAGGTTAAAATTTATTGAAAAACAAGGGTTTTTTTTAATGGAAACGCCGGTCCGGTTCTGGTTCTGGCCGGTTCCGGTTCGCCTTTTATGTGAACCTTAACCGGCCCTTGGTTACACCGGTTCCGGTTTATTAGCCGGTTCTCCTCGATTCCGTGCTTCTCCGGTCCGGTTCTAGTTTTCCGGTTCCGGTCCGGTTTGGTCATCCCTAATGGAGTATATCATGGCTAAAAACTAACCTAATTACTGTATTTATTCCCATTTCCTTAGTTAATAAGCGTTGACATAAGCCTTCAATTATTAAGGCTAATCAAAAAATTGGACATATTTTTACTTAAAGTTTTGTGGATGAGAGTTGACTCATTTAATCAGTTAAGGAAATTATTTGAATAACAAATGTTATCAAATTGTAAGCACAAATTTAGGAGTTAGGAGTATATTTTTTCTTCTGAAAGCACAAATTTAGGAGTTATTGCTTTATTTGTTTGTGGAAATATAGTCTACTATATTAATACCAATCTTTAACCTCCCTTCTTTGTATTCTTTTTTTTGTTCAATTTTTTTTCATAGCTCGGATTTACTCAGTTTCCAACCTCTCAAGCTTTTGAGTTCATCCTAGGTAGTTGTAAATTCTTTATTTTCTTTTCTTTTATAATGATTTTCTTGCATTATTATTGAGGCTTCTATAGGTAAATATTCTTTTAAAATTACTTTTTATACATTATAGGTTACATATTGCTTTTCATGATGGTGGTAATGAATACTCAACTTTAATATTCTATGCTGCAAGAATCCGTCAATGAGTTGTTGAACCTTCATTAAACAAATCCATTCACGTGGAAGTCAAATTATTTTGCAAATCTATCAATTTTGAGGTTGGTGATATTTTTATTTTCTCAAGCATTGAAAACGGAGTGTGGGGATCCCCATCAACTTATGTACTTATGTGAAGGTTCAAAAGAATTTAACATCCGAAAAAGTTGTTCTCAACATTGCGTGATATTGTATCTCTAATTTTTATGATGTAAAATTTGTAACTCAACTCAAATTATACAATTCCATAATACATGATGAATCGTTTATACTATATGATAGTTTTGTCCAATAGCTCAAGACTTAACCTTGCTTAAGCCAGCACTAATGCTTCTTTGGTGGTTTTCTCATTATATTACTCCTCTTTCTCCATTTCAAGATTCATATCGTGTAAGAAATAATTATATACTAAAATATTTAAAAGTTTACGATTATGAAGAAAACATTATTTTTATATCAATTATATATTATTTATAATTATGATACCTCTTATATGAGAAATAATTATGCAAATAAATGGATTATTTTACGAGAGTGTGAGTCTTTTTCACATGTAACAATTGTATTTCCTAATATGCAAATAGAAGAAGTCTAAAATTACATGAATTCTGAAATTGAGGGAATGTTATATCTACCAAAAAATAAATATTAAACTTTGTTCTAAGTTAAGAATAAAAATGATCTTTACTTTAGGACGGATTAGTACGTAATACTCATGTATTTAGTATAGCTTTGTTTCTCAAATTTCTATAATAATTCTATTGGAAATTAGGAAAATAGTAGCACTTCACAGTTAATACAATCGTACAACTTCACAAGTTTTTATCTCACTAACAATTTTCACTATTTTGACTAAAATGGTCAAATCAATTGTAATTTGACCAAAGCTTTATAAAAATGATATCTTATTGAAAATCTAAAAATGTTTATTGATTCACCATTTAAAATACTATAAACAATATTTTTTTTATATTTTTAACAGACAATAACTTTTTTGTAAAGTCTTGGTCAAAATGTTATAAAGTTGACCATTTCAGTCAGAATGGCGCAAGTTATTATGTGGCAAAAGAAACAGCATTTAGATTTACCATAATAAATTGCATAAGTCTTAATTTTTTATTTAAAATTATAATATCTTTTGTTAATAGATTATATATTAAATTACATTATTTATTATGTGATGGATGGAATATCATTCTTTTTTTTTTCTGTGATTATATCAAACAATGAGATCAGGAAATATACTAATCGATCTTGATTTATAGATCAGGAATGACAATGACTATATTTACATATGTTAAGATATGGATCAAATTTTCTTTTATTACAATAAAAATTACTTAAGTCAAGCAATAAGCACATGTTCGTTACGGTTTCTCAAACTCAAGTTTATATTGGAGTATTAAGGTTTTACAATATACTAATAATGAATTAACATATGAAAACTTACCAGGGATAGTGGATGATCATCTATAAGTTTTCTAGAATTGTCTTAAGAGATGAAAACAGGTTTTACACTAAGTCCCTCTATTTGTCCAATCCTCATATTTTTGTGCCAAAAGCAAAAAATTTAGAAAACATTGGTCTTATGTGAATAGTTAATGTTTTAATTTTTTTGCTTAGATTTATTTTTCAAAGATATTAAATATAAGGAAAAATTACAAGAAAAATATTCGAATTGTTGGTTTATTGGATTTGCCACCTAAACTTATTTTTTGTTAAAAAGAAAGTATTTCACCTAATTTTTGGTTGCATATAAGGCACCTGGGGCTAATGATATTCATTTTATTTAGTTAAATAGCATGTATAATACACATGTAAATTTTGAAAGGATAATATAGGAACACCATAATTTGGTACATTAAAGAATTAACCCCAAAAATTAAAAAACAAAACAATATTGGGTAAGTGATGTGATTTTCGAGCATGAATTTCAAGTTCTTACTCCCTCTGTCCCCGATTAAGGTTCTTAGTTTGATTTTACACAGAGTTTAAGAAAAGATAAATGTTGTGAGTATGAAAAGTAAAGTAGGAGAAAGTAGGAGAGAGAAAGTGTGTAAAAAGTTTTTGTTGTGAGAGTGACAAGTGAATCTCATTATCCATTTTAAGTAATAAAGCAACTAAGAACCTTAGTCTGGGCCAAACCAAAAAGGAAAGTAAGAACCTTAGTCTGGGACGGAAGGAGTGTTACTTTCTTAATTTGGGTTTGACATTAATGTGGAAAATGAGGATTGCGGGAAAATGGTATCTAAATCTTTATAATGTATAGAAGCAAGTCAAATTCTATTCCCACATCTTGCCACATGGAATTATGACTTGGAAGTCCACGTGTCATCATTCCATAGGCCTCAGCACAAGTGTAAAGATAACTCTATATCAATGATAACAAATTAATCCTAAAATTAAGCAAAATAATTTCAAATTTCAATAAGGTAATTCTAAAAGTAAGCAACATAATTTCAAATCTCAATAAGTTTATTATAAAATTATGCAAAATAAGATATGTACCTTAACAAAATAGGAAAATAATCTTTTAAATGAATAACAAAGTAATTAAATAAAGGGCTATGTGGATCTTAAAGAAAAACGGTTTTAGGATATGTTGATATCTGAAGATTTCATATTTTGAATACAATTACGTTCAAAGTTTTTTTTTTTCCTTTTTCTAAAACGAGTTAAGGCCACATCAAGCTTGCTGAAACTCTAGTTAATTGAGTAAGGTGCATAGAGAATTCGTAATTAAATAAATATTTGATCGAGGAGAATATGGAAGAACGTATCCAACATGGAGAGGAGGTATGTGTCTTTCATTGGCAATATGCATGTTTTTGTTTGAATGTAAATAAGATTTTACTGGTCAAATTAACCTCATTTTCTCATTAGTTGTCTTTTATGGGCTCTACATGTCATATCATTAAATTAAGTTAATAAGTAAAGTAGCTTACATATTTCTCCATTGCATTTTATTATTTTGAACTTTCAATTGTAGTTTTCAGACCGCTATTTTGGATGAATTGGAACACTTTTGAAATATTTTGGTGAGTGAACAATAAAATTGATTCGAAAATAGTCTACAATGGTGTTGCCTCAGATAGTAGAGATTTAGTCAGAATTGGGTGATATACTTTATTCTTGTCGGGCTACATTAAAGGTGAATATGGTTTTCCATTTGGTCAATCTTCATTTATCAAGGACTGCAATTGTTTGATTCATAATCTCGATAATTAGACCGTGTTAAAGGAGATGGTTTTGAGTCTGTATCATTAAAGGATGGAATTAAAACTTATAATTTAAAAAACATGAATTTAGACAAATTAATGGGTAAATTTTTTCAATAATAAATATATATACTGATGAATAAATTAAAAGAATGAATATTGAACATTTTTTTTTCCACGTAAGTTCTTCTAATTTTATTAATATATGTACTAGCTATTTTTGATGAATGACAATTTTTTTTTTTTTTTAAATTATAATATTTTATATACTTTTTTATATCATTAACAATATTTTTTAATTTAAAGTTTTACATTTCTCTTAGTTGTTTTTTTATTCTATTTTGTTTATATTATTAAAGTATTAATTGAGTCATGCATCACATAGGTGTATTGTTGTGTATAAATATTCATAATAAGCTTGCCATAAAAAATATGATTTTAGGTGTAAACTAAAAATGATAGTTGGTACACACTCCCTCCGTCACGCTAGGAACTTCACACTTGCTATTTTCATGCAAATTAACAAATGTTTGTGGTGTAGGTATTATGAGTTTGAAAAGTGAGGTATGAGAGAGAGATAGTGTGGTAGAAAATAATAATTGAATCATTGTTGTGAATATGATATGTAGGTCCTATTAATTTAAAAGTAATAACACATTTCCATTTTAAAAGTATGCATTTTGTAATGAGACACCCAATGAGGAAAGTGTGCGGTTCCTAACGGGACGGAGGGGGTACAACTTAAGAAAATCAGCAAAAACCGACATCCGTTTAAAGACATATTTTTTTTTTTTTAAAAAGAGTAATGCTAGGGTGACAAAGAAGTTTATAAAATGATGTATACAAAATGAGGTGGTGATATATTATTGATTGCATCTATTGGGGACATGTCACACTCTAACTAAGAGCATCCACAATGGTGGAGCTCTTTGAAATTGTTTTTTTTTTTTTTTTTTTTTGTTGCTAGATGCTTAGTAAACAAATAAGAAGTTCACAGCTTCTTATATAATGGTAGAGCTTTTTAAAATTAATGGCCTAACGTGAGGAGTTGGGGAAATGTAATAGAAATGCTTGTGTAAATTGTTCTTTCTAGAAAGAGTTGCTCTTTACTAAAGAGCTCTTTTGTATTCTCCATATGATAAAAAGCTTGAAAGAGCTATTTTACCAAAATAAAAATAAAAATCTCTCAAAAAGCTTCCATTGTGGATGCTCTAAAAGTTCCAATAAATTCTTGACACTTTACTCCCTCTGTCCCTCTTTAATTTACAAAAAATGAGTGTTGGCACAAGAATTAAGAAAATTATTGAAAAGGTGATGTGTTGTGATTGTAGATAGTTGAGTGGGATAGAGAAAGTAGGGTTAAGAATAGTAAGTCGATAGTTGTTGTGAGTATGATAAGTGAGTCACACTATTTAAAAAGTATTGAAACATTTCCATTTTGAGACTTTGTAGATTAAAGTGAGACAACCAAAATGGCAATTTTTATAATTAAATAGGGAAAGAGGGAGTATTTTGTAAACCAGGTTTTGTAACATTTTTTTATAACTTTATTAATTCCTTTAAAAAAACATTTATTTGAGCATGAATGACATAACTTTCAAGTATTTACTGTCAGAATAACATCAAGTAATTGCAGATGAAATTTCGCATGTCACAATCTAATAAGCTTAGTTTTAATTAAGGTAACATGTCTAACTGAAATCCTATTCTGCTTCAAAAAAAAAATCCATTCTTATTTTAGTTTCAGAATTTAAATACCCAGGACCAAAAAAAATAAATCAATACTTTTCCAATTTTCATATATGCTTTTCAATTAGAAATAGGTATCCAATTATTTTTATGATTTCTTAATTTCTTCACTGAAAAAAAAAACTTTAAACCATGAAATAAATATGTAATATAAATTCATTTTTTTCAACAGGCATATTAAACGTTTTTCTTTAATATTCATGTTTTGGTCGAAGGTCGAATAGATAAAAAAAAGGCATAGAGGATATAAAATAAATGTCTCTATCATCCCTAATGTTGAAAATATGCTCATATTTAAAGAAACATCCTATAAAATAAATGAGATAAAAGTTGAGCACTCGAAGTTATATCTACATTTGACTCAGGAGCGAAGGATTGTTACTAATACAAATTTGTCTCTTATTATATATTTATGGTGAAAGTGGTGGATTCTTATTTTTGAATGCATATGGAGGCACGAGAAATATCTTTATTATGATCGGCCTTACGAAACATAATGTAAAATAGTTGTTCTGGTGGCCTTCTGAGATATTACTCGGCTTCCTGCGATAGTGCTTTGTTGCCTCTCCGAAGGATATCTCATCTTATAAATGAAACAAACTCATAAGTTGGGGTGAGACGCGAATGACCCATAAGCACTCCTTTGAGGATCTCAAAATGAGTTTAAGCAGGGAGGTAGCCACGATTCCAACTGAGGGGGTTCAGTATATAATATGTAAAGAGAAAAAAAAGTGCTAATGCTATAATAACTTTTAGGGGGTGAGTTGTGGGAGAATATTTTACATTTTATTTAAAGGTAAAATTTTGCAATTTCTTAGAAAATGAGGGGGTCAAAATTGTATACAAACTGTAAAAAGTTAAATTTAAAGGTCTAAATGTGCAATCTTTATAAATTTAAGGGGGGGGGGGTAATTTACTCCATTTCCACCCCCTAGCTTCATCTTTGAGTTTAAGGGACATCATGCATAAGCGTGACAAACGATATTCTGATACAAGTACATACTTTTGAAAAGTGCCGAAAATTAGCGGCACTTTTGAAAAACGCCAGAAAGTTTGCTGCACTTTTAAAGAGCCAGAAAGTATTGCCGACACCACTTATTTGTAAGTGCCGGAAAATGTGTCCGAAATAGCTTTTCCGGCATTTTTTTCCGTTTCTGCCACTTTTTAAAGTGCCGCTAAAAGTTATTTTTGTTGTAGTGACTTTTACATAAATTCATTTCCAGTTTCTTTTAATACTTTTTAGGACAAATTATATATGTCTAAACCTTTATCATAGGTCACATTCAATTAATGCTACACAAGATGATTTTATGCTAATAGACGATCGACAGTTGCATCTCATGGACTTACTTCCACACTTTTCTCTTCAAACTTCCACATAAGTGTTTTTTTTTAAACATCAATATCCGAACATTATATTGGATGCCGACTAATTGATTCAAGCTGGGTAAGACCATAAGGGAATCAACTCTCATCCAATTAAGATTTAACGTTGTTGTATAAGATTGACACATATGTATTACCTTAAAACCGTTACAATTATACCGGTTAGTATAGGATATAATCTAATTAGTCGAGGAAAGAATCCAGTAAGTCATGGTGGTGGAGATAAAAGTAGAACTTATTAATTTTATAAATTTAAAATAACAATTTTAATTTTACGTTAATTTTTAATTAGCTAATTTTACTATGCCCGTCGAGTATCGACGGGTTACTAACTAGTATATATAATATAGGAGAGTAAAATGCCATTCATAGAGAGCACCACGTGGATTTATGACGTGGAATTTCATGTGGCGCAATGGTGAAGCATGTTACTCATTTTGGTATGTTTAGATTATTTAAAATTCAAAACTCAAAATTCAAATTTTGAAACTTTAACCATCAATAATTATATATAATGTTGTAAATGTTTTTTTTTTATTAATGAATAAAGGTGATAAGATGATGCTTCAAATTTTATATGATCCAATGATTTATATATTTTATTTTATTATTTGCTTAGGTTGAATGCTTTACAAAAATTTATACTCCATGGTTGAGTGTGGATATTCCTATTGAAGCATTTCAATTGCTCATTTGACCGAAAGACTGTCTTTTCTGATTTTTTTTTTTTAACTTAAATGAATTTTGATAATGAAATTAAAGAAATTTAGCTATCCGCTTTTTGATTTCTACAAGTATAAATATTTATTTACATCACTTTTTAATGAAGTAATTACTGATTGCGTTTTTTTTTCAAGTTTCAATTTTAACCCAAAGTAAAAATAGCTCGCTCATTTCTTAAGACAATATGAGTATAAATGTCCTACTACATAGGATATGTACACTTATTAAGAAAATAATACAAAATGAGTAATTAATATAAGTGGTTGAGGGTATAATTGTCTAAAACACTTCATTGTACAAGTGGACAAAAAGTAAGTAGGAAGTGTCGGTCCTTTTGTAATAACACAAGAATTAAAAGGATAAATGTGTCTAAAAAATTATTCATTATTTTCATTTTAGGAATGTGACTCTTACTATAAGGTGTATTAAAAAAGAAAGTAGGACTTACTCTGAGACGGAGATAGTGAAAAATATTCACATCTGACCAACTAATAGTGTAAGTGTTAAGTTTATGTAACAAAATATTAATTAAATATTTTTGTTTTATTTGAACGTTTCATACTTGAAATCGACAAACTGACGATAAAAATCCACTGTGAAAGACAAAACTATTAAAAAAAATATGAGCGACCAAATCAGTAAAAGATTCAAGTTTAGGAGTTAATTAATTTACATAAAGAAGTGGGGAAATATAACATAGCTTTTTTAGAATTGATCAATTAATTCAAGGACTAGACACCTCATGTGGATTTCATAACTGGAAATTGATTGAAAGTCGTGAAAATGACGAATTGGATATGAAAATGATCACGAGGGACCAAACAAATACAAAATATTCATATGAAACCAAACTAAAGTAAATGTTTCTCCAAAATAACAAGTTATTAATTAAAAGTTATTAATTAATTTTCTTACCCATTTTAGAAATGTATCTCATTTATAAATTTTAATTAATTGATTTAGCATGCCCCGTCGAGTATCGATGAGTCATGCATTAGTTACTAAAAATAGTAAAGAATATTTACTATTCCTCTCACTCCTTCTCTTTCCTACTTACTTTTTTACTCGCAACACTTACACTTTCTCTCTCCTACTCACTTTTCATACTCACAACACTAACACTTTCCTTAATTCCCGTGCTAATTTTTTTTTTTGTGCTCATTGGTTTGGGACGGAGTGAGTATATATTTGCATCTGACTTAAACTTTTTATTGTTAAAACGAAAAATTTCAAAATATATTATAAATATTTTAGATTTAATATTTCAAATATAGTTGCTGTAAATGTAATTTGTTTACGAAACTTTTAATTCTTTTTCACCTTCTATGTGCATGTAACATGAAACTAATTGTTTGGGGTGAAAAATCTCACATCACTATATCTACATCCTGGAAATAACAACTTGAGTTTACATCTTGAAGCTACAGCAGGTTGACTTACATGTTGACTTTACATCCTGACGTGACATCCTGAGTTGACGACTTGACGCATCTTGATCAAGTGGCAGTTTTCCTGTTCCTATTTTTTAGGACTGTTATTAATTCACACATAGAAGACTCATGGACCAAGTCAAACACATGTGAATAAATTATCCCGCACATGTTTACAAAGACTCAAGAAGCATTGGAACCTTATCTTCAACTAACTATCCGAAATTCTTGGGATAGAGGGTTATCATCTAGTTTGTTCTCTCATTATAAATAGCTTTACACCATTTGTAATACACACACGCACTTTTCAGTTTTACTTAGCTCTCATTCTCGATCATTGTATTCCTCATCACCATTACTAATAAAATATCATATTTGAGGTTTTATGCCGGCGAACAAGTTGTTCAAGGGCTTTCCTCGTTAAATCCTTTGTTCATACATCTTGAATTCTGAAATCTATATTCCATTTGTACCCTACTCTTTTTTATCTTTTTTATTTGTCCAATTGACGAAAATTGGCCAAAACAATTTGGCGCCGTCCGTGGGAACTTTGGTCTTTTAGATTGTTAAGAGATTCAAGATGAACAATTCAACAACCTGTCAGATTACATCTGGAATTTCAGTTGCAAGTGGAGGCAGATCAGCAATGGGGTCACCTGAAATCCCTTTGGACGTCGCTTCCAACTTGACTGCCATGCTGCGTGACGTGAGGAATCAGATTCAACTGCATAATGATACTTCTACTATGCTGATGAATCAAGTCTCCAGGTTGCAGCGTGAGGTGACTACTCTGCAAGGTGGAACATCGGCGGCACAGCAAACCAGCTTCCCTAGAATCTTCCAGTCTGTTGCTCCAAATGTGCCCTCTGAACCATTCTCTCCATACCAACCTAGAAGGCTAGCTTTTGGAAGTGATGCTGTAGGATCATCTGGATTTGGTGGATTCACACCAGCTGCCAACCTGACCACCAATAGCATGATCATCCATCCTGAAACTGTTACTCCACCTTCAACAACATTTGTTACGCCAACTACGATGGCAGCAGGGAGTCTTAACCCTCAGTTTGATTTTAATTATCTCAATAATTATCAATTCGCTGCTGCTAACAATGATGCAGGTAATCTACTTAGCAGACAAATGTAGGAGCTAAAGGAACTAGTTATGAGTGTGCCAGGGTTGACTCTGCCATACAACCAGGCTTCTCCAACATGTTACAATGAGTCCCGCTTCACTCCAGCCATAGCCAATGTGGTCATACCAAAGAAGTTCAGTCCACCCCACATGAAGCAGTATGATGGGACAACTGATCCAGTGGAGCATGTTGCATTGTATTAGGAGAAGATGGATGTGGTCCACATTCCACCCCAGTTCAAGGAAGCATGCTTTTGCAGGGGTTTTGGTTCAACTCTTACAGGGGCAGCTTTGAGATGGCTCATTAGCCAACCTTTGGGTTCTATTGGATCATATGCTCAGCTTATCAACTTGTTCACTAATCATTTTTCATGTAACAGGGTGTTCGAGAAACTGACAAGTGATTTATACAGGGTGGTCCAGCAACCTGATGAGCTACTTAAAGACTACCTGAGCCGGTTCAACAGGGAGGCGGTGAACATCTCCAATCTGGACACTGTAACTGCAATTGAAGCCTTCAGGATGGGGCTCAAGAAGGACTCTCCTTATTATGATGACTTAGTCATGACACCATGCAAGAGGCTAGATGAAATCAGAACCAGAGCATCTAGATTCATCAGGTTGGAAGAAGATAGGCTCATGCAGGATTATTAATCAATAGGTTAGAAATGGGGCATGCTGGATGTCAACTATAGATGGTACCAGAATTCCTAGAAGTTAGAATGCAGTGCATCTCAAGCTGTACTTCATGTAAGAAGTTATAGCTTGTCAACTTAATTCAGAAAATCAGGTATGCATTTATATTGCTTTATTTCAATTATGTTGTTTCAATTTGATTTATCTTCATCAAACATCGACTGACTTAAGCATCGGAAGGGTGTTAGCCAAGCTAACACCCAACCCTAACATGTTTCTGCTTTGCGAGGAAACTCAAAGTCTCTTTCAGGTCAAGATGTTTACATGTTGATCCAAGTTTTCTAGATGTTAGATGTTGATCAGAGATGTTACATGCTGATCCAAGTATTCAAAGATGTTCACATGAGTCAGAATTCATGTCCAACAGAAAAAATCAAAGTACAATTCCATCCAAGGTATAAGGTTTTACACTTTCAAAGGTTTAAAGGTTTTACACCTTTCTTATGTGTTTAAGGTTTCTATACCTTTGCCCGTTGTGCACGATTTTCATGTTTTAGTTAAGTTGTAGGTGGGCAATGTGTCATGAACATATTGATTACCTTCATGCACTTGGCTAAAATTATGAACTCAAGTTGAAATCAATGGTTGTAGCATTTACATGTTACCAAACGAACACAGGGTTTAAAAGATAATCATCTTTTCATGTTTTCATCTTTTCAATGATTCCAACTTGTAACATCAACATGTTACCAACCA
>JAOWBW010000197.1:3032218-3068518 GCA_026119855.1 Campanula takesimana | reverse complement strand
AATGGCATGACTGTGTAGCAGAAAGTTCCCACGGTGTTGTGAAAGCTGTCTTGTGTTTGTCTCTTCGGACATGAGAATCTGATTGTAACCGGCAAAACCGTCCATAAATGAGCGGACTTCATAGTTGGCAGTCGAATCGACGAGCATGTCGATGTTTGGTAGTCGAAAGTCATCTTTCGGAGAAGCTTTGTTCAAATCCCGGAAGTCCACACAAACTCAAACCTTGCCGTTTGCCTTTCTGACTGTCACAATGTTGGCTAGCCAAGTCGGATACTCAATGACTTTGATGAAACCCACACTGAGGAGATTTTCAATCTCTCTTTGATTGTAGAGACCATTCTGGCTTGATCTTTCTGACTTCTGCTTTACTGTCTTGGCGTCCTCTCTGATCAGAATTCTGTGCTCCGCGACCTTTCTGTCCAAACCCGGCATGTCTTTGTACTACCATGCGAATACATCCACAAACTCTTTGAGCAGTGCAGTCAATCTGTCTTTGTCTTCCCCCTTGAAGAAGCTGCCAATCTTCGTTTCTTTCGGCTCTTCGTCGGTACCCAGATTAACAACATGCAATTCCTCATCAGCCCCTGAACCATTTTCACCACGACAACACCTGTTGAGCTAGTTCATTAGGATTTTTATGTTTCGTGGTCTATTTCATCATAATTTGAATCGTTATTAACTTGTTCATTAAGTTCGTTATTAGTTAATTCAACATTTATGATGTTTGCAATCTCGGGGTACTCAGAAATATCAATTTTTCATTAGCAAAGAAAGGAAACACATGCTCGGCTATTGCCTCCATATCCTCTTAGGTGAGGGCATTAGAAACACTCTCGGACTCGAAAGTAAGTGTGAGCCGCTCTTCCTTTGTTGCTGTATGGGGTATGCAACCCATTTCTCGGATCAAGAAATCCTCGGATACTATGGCCCCTTCGTTGAATACCAGTTGTTGATTGGCTCGGAGCTTGGCAGGATCTCACTGATGGTTTCCTTTCTGACGACGGTGTCGTAGATGGCGTGACTTGACAATCGTCCATGATGGAAATTCTTCAAACATGGAGGCTAGATGGGATAGTTCTTCCCCCACGGTAATCTCTACCTCGGACTCTATAGTCACTTTCTTGCCCCACCACTCTCGGGTGACATTGGAGTAGGCTCCCTTTCTTGTGTCGGTATTTCACAATCAGTGAAGATCTCGAGACCAGGCTTTCTGACGCCCTTGTTGTTAACCCATGGTTCGAGAAAGATCATGTACGGAACATCTCCCCTTGGCGAACAAAATAACCGTTTAGTGTGTTGCGGTAAGGCCTCAAGTTAGGGATTCATATTGTTGACCTTCTTTGGGAGCTCGGTCTTTTGACTCTTGACTGCTTGCTCGTACTTTAAGTCATCTTCGTAGGCTCGTACCCCAAACCAAACTTGTTCTTGACAAAAGGAACTTCTACGCGGTGCAATATCCCTTGTTGATGCTTCTCTGGCCTAGACCGGGAAAGTGATTCATGTTCCTCATCATGCGGAGGATTTTAGGATTTCTGAGGGTCCATTGTCTTCTCCCCTTCTTTGTCGATGGTGTTGACGCCGAGAGAGTGGCATCTTCTATCCCGTGTTGAACTTGTGAACGGGTTGTCCCCATTTCTGTGGATGGTGACATTCTCGGCCATGACGGTGACTATCTCATCCCATTTCTGATCTTGACACATTGATGGAGAGTGGAAGGGACAACATTAGAACTGTGGATCCAAGGTCGGCCCAAAAGTAAGTTGAATGAAGCAGGGACATCAAGTACTTGGAATGGGACGGATATGATCATGCTTCCAAATTCGATATCAACTTCTAACATTCCCATGACTGTACGGGCAGTGCTGTCATACCCTCTAATGACTTGTGCGGAGGGTTGTAAATCGGAGCTTTTGAGCCCCAGTATGCCTATGACTCGGCTAGGCATTAAGTTGAGTGCAGAACCACCGTCTACTAGAACTCTTGAAATGGGTCTCCCCCTTGCCCTTACTTGAGGTAGATGGCTTCATTGTGTTCGGACCCAAATGGCGGGAGGTCCATGTCGGCAAAGTGATGACATTGCCGAAGTGAATGTGGCCTATCATTGCTGTGAGGTCCTCAGGAGTCGTGTCGGGAGAGACTGATGTTCATCCAAGTTCTTGATGATGAGTCTCGGTGTTTCTTGATGATGCAATAAGGTCCCAGATGGATATGTTGGCTTGCGTCTTCTTGAGTTGTGTTAACAAAGGATCTTCGGGTACGTCGCGTGCTTGCGATCTTTGAGAAGAGGTGTTGGTTGCTGCGGTATTGGGAGGGATTGTGCTCGTTGTTACTCGGCCACTGCGAATGAGCACGTTCACGGTCCCGTGTAGCTTCTTCTTCCTATTCTCTAAGACTTCCCTCATAATCTCATCATAAGTCACAACATAACAAGAATTATCAAGTTTATTCATATCATCGGAGCCCTCATTCACAATTGGGATCGAATGAGTGGTTCCTTCAAACTCTCCTACCTCTATTACATTGACACCACCCTCATTAGGGATTATGAATTCCTTCTTGTCTATGAGGTCTTGGATGGTGTTGCGGATGGAGAAGCAATCCTTGGTGAGTGGGCCGGTGCATTGATGGTAGTCACACCATTTGTGGTGGGCATGATTGGGACGGAGCGGTTGTGGTTGCTTGTCCCTTGAAGAGGAGTGATTTGTCCCTTGGCCTTTAGAGCTTCACAGGCCTCGGTGATGTTCATGCCATTGAGAGGAGTATAGACGCGGTCGTTTTGAACCGCTTGCCTTGTGGTGGAGGGACCTTCTTGTAATTCCCCTTGTCGGTAGTAACGGCATTGACATAAGCCTCTTTGTTTGAACTAGAGGTGGCCTTGTATCGGTAAGTAGGAGTGTTCTTCTTAATCTCCTTGAGCAAGTCACCATGTGTACCCCCGCCTCATACATTTGGGAGAAGTCGGAGTAGCAAGCCCCACTTAGGTGGGTGCGGAGATCAATCTTTGAGACACTTGAGAAAGATGTCCATTTGCTCTTTTGTGTTGGCCTCTCAACAATTTCAGAGAGCTTGTCATTCCATCTCCTTGTGAAGTCAATGAAGGACTCGTTGTCTCTTTGAGTGGTGTTCTCGAGCTCTTTCCTTGTGGGCGGTGAGTGGTGTTGCCTTGATATTGATTTTTGAAGGCAAGCATAGCGGCATCCCAATCAAGACGGACAGTGAGCGGGAGAGTTGCATACCAATCCTTTGCCGCCCCCTCGAGGGTGAGAGGAAAGCATTGAGCCATAACTTTTGGGGAGACCTTCTTCGGAACCATAGCCCAAATGTAAGTCTCAATGTGAGGCATCGGGCATGAGTTGCCCTTAAACTTGCTAATGTTGGGTATCTTGAATTTTCGGGGAGAGCGGCCATCGTGCTCATGAGGATGGATGACTGATAAAGGCTTGTGTTGGGGCCTTTTCCCATATTGAGGTTGTCGAATTTCTGATCAATATAGGCCATGATGGAATCGACCATTTTGGGTCGTGTTTTTGGTGCTTGGTCCCCCACTTTTTTGGTACGGCACTGACATATGGGCTTTGAAACAAACCCTCGGTCCACTCGGATTCTTCTCTCATTAACCCCCTTGTTCTTGGAGAGCTTGAGGAGCTTGGCTTTCAATTGGTCAACCTCGGCCTCGTGGGCCTCCCTTTGACTGTCGACATGAGCTTGCCACAAGGCTTCTTTGTTTGAGCCTCTTGGTTAAGGGTAGAGACTTGTTGTTGGAGTGCTTGAACCATGGCAGAAAGCTGTTCAAGAGTCATGGCGTTGTTGGTGCTGGAGTCGCCGGCCATTGATGATGTAGAAGCTTTTGGAGTGATCGGTTCACGGATAAGCCTGTTGGATGAATCCCTGTAGATGCGGAGAGTACCAATCGGACCTATAATTGGAGAAGTAGCCCTTGTCAGTCTCGGTTCACACTTTCGGTCCATGAATAGGTTGAGAACACACAGTTGGGCACACGACTCGAACCACATAAGAAAAAGACTCTTTTTTTAATTTTATAAGTCGGAGGGAATGGTCCCTTTTGGGGTTTCTAAGAAGATAATGGAATCGTCACACTAGTATATAGACCATCTCGCGTCCCATATACTCATCGGATTCCATCACGTTTGTGAATCCTACATGTGTCGGGATTAAACTAAATTAATGTAGTAAAGCATACATGCGGGGACGGATTTTTTATTTTCGTCCAAAATAACCACTTTTGGGGACGGATTTTTATTGCGTCCGTTTCAACAAGTTGGCATGTATGATTTGAAAACATTAGTTTAGGGAAATCTTGGTACATGGAAACCGACTTGGTCACGGAGTGTTAGACCCTAACTAGAATCGTGTGGTTTGTGCTCGGCTAAAGAGAGGCTTAAAGGTCACCCCCGGCATGTAGTCATGAACTACGCCACGGGCTGAGGTTTACGCTTCGAAAGAGCAAAGGTCGAGTGGAGCTTGAAACTTTCTAGGACGGGCCTCGACGGGTTTGGGGTTGGACTTGTGCGACTTGATAGTGAGCAGTTTATAGGAGTAATGTGCATGTAGTGTGAGGTCTATCACGTGACAAATTTTTTTTTATATATTTTTTAAAAAAAAAAAAAAAGATAAAAAAAGCACATAAGCACGTAAATTACAACTCCCGAATCACCCGTGTGATCGGTAAAATAAAACACAAAATTAAACAGTCCAAGGGTTCAATTTTTTTCTGATGCAGGCAACTGTGCCCACACCCCACTGTTCTGTTCAGTCACTGAAACCTGTTCTTGCCCTGGAAATTGGCCCAGAAGCGCGCGCCTCGGGCTGGTGTTGTGGGAAGCGCGCACCTGGCGCATTGTATCTGGGAGGCGCCCGCTTCTGGGCTAACCTGTCAGATTATCAGAAACTTATGGACTCGGGGATTGCCCTGGTCCTGATTGTGTGATGGAACCCCTGCAATGTTTGTTAGCACGAAATAATAGGAAGAATAGGAAGAACACATGGAAGGCGGGCGATTCTGGAATTTGACGCGGGACGCGCGCGCGCTTGGACCATGAAGGTCCGAGGCGCGCGCTTCCCATGTCAATTTCCAGAATGCCCAGAAAAGTGAATTATGAACAGAAACACAAGTTAAACCCACAAGCAGTCCCCAGCGGAGTCGCCACTGTAGATACCCCGGGGGAACCACGGCTTGGCTAGAGCGCGTGAATTACCTAGGATGTCTAATTGTGTTTTAGAGTCGCCACCCACGTTTTTGAGGAACGTAAGAAAACCTAATGTTTATGAGCCTAAGTTTGATTTACGAAAACAGAGATTGTTTGGGATGAGGGGTTCGGGGGTTAGGTTACGAAATGGGAAGTACTTAAACACCCATTTCGCCCGAGCAAAGTCGGTCTTGTTTGTTCATAATTCACTTTAAAGATAAATGCGTTCTTCCTATTCGAATGATGATAAAAGAGGGGTTTTAAAGTTTAAAATGTAGGGGATGATTCCTAGGCCAATTCAATGTAATGAAAGGACCATTGCTGTCATGTCCCAAGTGGTTTTAGGGTGATTGCACATTTGATTGAAAAAAAAAGAAGAAGAAGAAGAAGAAGAAGAATAAAAATGCTTAAGACATTTACCTATAGTATCCTTTGAAAAGCCTTGAAGAAGAGGTTGAATGCTTAGTTGACAAAGGTCTCAAAGAAGTCCCAAGGAAAAGTCTAGAAAAGAAGTGATAAAAAGGTCTAAAAGTCCTCACTCCAATGATGGATTGGAGGGGTTTTTATAGTTGAAAGAGGGGAGTTTTTGGGGCCAAACGGAGTCTCCAAGATATCTTTTCCGGGCAAAATCATGTATAATGAGCAAGGGAGAGATTCTTGGGCAGAATCTCTAACTGACACACCCCAGAAGCGCGCGCATCCCACCTAGGCGGCGGAAGGCGCGCGCGTCTGGCCTCAAGGGGCGAGGCGCGCGACTCTGAAAAGCAATTTTGACAGAATGGACTAGAAAGTTAGAACTGTTATTCAGTTTAGTTCCGAGACTTAACGGAGTCCGTCTGGAACTTAACCAAAGTAACAGAAACTAACAGAAAACACTTAAAAGAGGGAGAAACACAAAATCAATTGTGCAATCGGGGTGAGCGGTCCAAGGCGGGTGTCTACACCACCAAAGTCCTCAGGCAACCTGCCTCAAAGCCATTCCCCTTTACACCCCGGCCAAGCGGCATCCCAATCAGTTCCTCCTGACGGTGAGGGTCCGCAGACAAGGACTCATCAAAGGGTAGCTCCAGGTCCGTGAATATGAGCCCCGTAATAGCAGCAAAGTCGGTAGGAGTGACAGTTACCTCTCCCCAACTAAAATGGAACGTGTTGGTGGTGTCCCACCAATACTCCCTCATCACCTCAACCAGACCCATCACTTTCTAGGTCCCCTCTACAGTCCGTACAGCATCAAAAAACGGACCGAAGCCCAAAGCTCGGATCCTCTTCTTCACCGCACCGCACCCCCGGCGGCAACCTCTGCCACAGCTCTGCCACCGCTCTCGTGGACCCACGAGATTTCATCCTCTGCAGGTAAACACAGCAAAGGTATGTTACCCAACTAGCAATTATGTGTGCTATAAATTAGAGTACACATGCATGCTTTATTTTATCTATTTTACGCGTATATTTGCCGTCCCAAAAATTAATCAACAAATCTCAGAAAATTAAATAATCACGAACGATTAATTTAACGCAGTCAAAAAGTAATACAACAAGTATGAAATAAAGGACATAAAATACCGAAAAGCAATAAAGTGAGATCGTTACCTCCTTCATCTCCATCAGTCTCCCGCCAGACCAATGCTTATCAACGCCCATATACAAGTCGAAGTGTTGTCCCATTGTGAAGTGCCACTCGTCGGGACGGAAATTTTGAGAAGCCATCCTCGCCCGTTGTTGATGCTGCCCCGCACCTTCACCTTGTTCAAATTGTGGTCCCGCACCACCACCTTGCTTAAATTGTGGTCCCGCACCTTCATCTTGCTCATACGGTTGCCCCGCACCAAAGATATACTCAAGATCCATTGCAATAATGATGAAAGATCTCAAAAGCTCTCTTTTTCTCTCTCAAAATTCGACAAAGAAGGAAGGAAAAGTGAAGAAGAAAGAGATCGCCGGCGGCTGTTTGTAGGGTCTATCCAGGGAAGGGACATGCCGCGTGGCCATTATGTCCAGGCGACGTGGCACGATCTCGGCCCTCCATCTCGCACGCTCACAAGCAATCCCCACATACGAAAATCAGCCAATCAGAAGGTTTCGCCATGAGGCCAGTTATTCCCTCAGGCAGGAAATTTTACAAATTAGCCCCTTAGCTTATTTTTAATCCAAAATTAATCAAATCCGGTCCGGAAGACCGCGTAAATCACCAACTTAACCAAATATGGTCCGGAAGACCGCGTAAAACACCAAAAAATCCATAATCAAAGGCTGGAAACGTCCTTAAACCCTAAAATTATGATTGGAGGTAGGAAACATCCATAAACCCGAAGGCGGATTAAAGAAACCATCGTAAAATCCTTAAATAACTAAATCAATTTATAATTGGAGGTCGGAAACTCCGTAAACCCAAAAAATTATAATTGGAGGTGGGATGCATCCATAAACCCTTCATGTTGACAAAGTTATAGGTGTAACACCGTGCGAGCTCTAGACAATCGGCGATACCTGTTACCGGATCCTGCGATGCTGAGGAACTGCACTTCTCAAAGTACCATAGCTTACCGAGAAATTATGCGATTATGTACGCTCTATAGGAAGTTAGAATTCATCCCTCTTTTTATTCTCGATTCTTTAAACTTCTTGTCGAACCGTGCATATGACCTCTCCTCTTTCCCCAAGTAAAGTCCATCTGCAACGACTTTATTTTTTCTACGATGATTCGTTTCTGTAAAGTCTATCTGCAACGACTTTATTGCTCAATGATGTTTCGTTTCTTTTTGGTTTCTTCCTTTTTTATCTCTTTCCCCAAGTAAAGTCTATCTGCAACGACCTTATTTGTTCTACGATGATTCGTTTCTGTAAAGTCTATCTGCAACGACTTTATTGCTCAACGATGTTTCGTTTCTTTTTGGTTTATTCCTTTTTTATCTCTCTCCCCAAGTAAAGTCCATTTGCAATGACTTTATTTGTTCTACGATGATTCGTTTCTGTAAAGTCCATCTGCAACGACTTTATTGCTCAACGATGCTTCGTTTCTTTTTCTCTTCTCCCCAGTAGGGTCCACATGACTTTATTGATTGACGAATATTTGTCTATCCCCAGCAAAAAGACGATGTCTCATTTCTTTCTCCCTCATATGCTCGAACTACGATTGGCTTGATTCCCTTTGGATACGTAGGTAGCCTGACTTAGGTTCAGCCACTCGACCAACTTGGTCACCTTCTTTCTCATTCCTCTCTCGATTTGGAACTCATGTTTCAGATCGGTTCCTTTTCTTAATCGACGACCCTCCATGCCTTGCAAGAAACGTCGCCGAGGGGTTACTGTTAATACCCATCCTGAAAATGAGTTATTAGACATTCTAGAACTCACAGGGTGTCGCGACCCCGACCCCGCGGGCCCGGAGTACGCGAGCTGGACGTCGACTTAAACAATAAACTCTAAAAATGAAGATAAAATTTCCTTTTTATACCAAAAGATGATAACCAAAGTTTTGAAATCCAACTTGAACAACAAAATACAAACTAGTGTGAGCTCCATAAGCTTACACCCAAAATAATAAAATATACAAATTCTAATGACGTCAAGTTTGGTACAACTATTCCCAAAAAGGTTACACATTTATGTAATGTAAACCCACCAATAACAACTTCCCAAAAAGCTCAACCCTCGCGACGTCCTCCTCGTGATCAGTGAGTCTAATCCTTTCCTCCTGGGGGGGGGGGTTAAGGAAAAACAAAGATAAAAGAAAGGGGGTGAGATAAATCTCAATAAGTTACTAATGCAACTACATGACATGCTAAGATGCAATAAGCAATAAACAATAATAATTATCACTTAGCACATAGCATTTATCATTTGACAGATAGCAGCGGAAATAAACAAGTAACAAAGGATATTAGCCAAGGTTTCCCAACTGATAGAACCAAATAAAGGTCGCTGCGCAGCTTCAACAATCAACAATCAACATCTTCATAGTAGCATGAAAGCTTGAAGAGAAAACCCCCGGTACCGGAACCAATAACAAAGTAACGTGCCACAAAGGGCGGGAGCCATGCCACAATGTCATGCTCCAAAACGTCTAGCTAGAATACTCACAAAAGGAGCTAGCTCATCCCATCCAAGGCCAATCTGGATGGGGAAAGAAGGACCAATGGGCGATGCTATACTGGCTTGGCTTGTGCCATTATAGTATTATCCATTGCCTGACTCGATACACAAATAACCAGCTGGACTTTCAAATGAAAGCTAAGTAATAAATATTAGCTTAATTAAACAACTCTTGATTCCGAAGTAGGGAACCATTCCAAATAAATCACCACAAAGGTAAACCAAATCCAAACAACACATCAAAGATGTCTAACATTACCAAAACGGTACTTAATCAAATTTCATAACATATTTATTCACAAAAGAATCACTTTCAATTAATAAAATGTTCCACGATGTTAACTTAAGTTAATTTGAGTAGATAAACTTAAACTAGGGAAGCCACTTAGTTTTAATCAAGCAAAAAGGTAAATATCCAGAACAGGGGGGTGGGCGGGCGCTTGCAAGGGGGCAGGCGGGCGCTTATTTGACCAGAAGGTCTGGCCGCAGGAAAAATCTAGGCGGGCGGGCGCCTGGCTCAGCACGGGCGGGCGCCTGGTCGACGGGCTGGGAGGGATTCTCAGCTGAGTTCTTCAATTTCTCAAACCATTTTCATACCATTTCCACAACACCCAAAATCAACACTTCCAACAAGTTTAATAAGGTACCCAAACAACATTTAAGTTTAAGAGGGACTAAAATAACATCATCTATAATCCCCAAACCAAGATTCAAACCAACATTCATAACAATCACCATTTTAAACCAAAAACCAAAATAAATTCCAAATAAATCCCAAACTCAATCAAACATCAAAGGTATCAACTAAAGCATTATATAAACATGAAATGAACACTTTAGCATAAAAATGGGGGAAAAGCAACTTACTTGAATTTATGAAAGATGACGGAATTCGAATATTTTTAGCTCTACACGATCCTATCGACGATCTAAACACATTTCATAAAATGAGAAATGAGAAAAGATGAGAGGAAGAGGATGAAAATGAAGAGAGAAGGGAGAGGAAAAACTTACCCTTTTTTCACAACAATGGAGAGAGAGAGAGTATGCTGGGAATGGAGTATGAGGTGAGGGGGGGTGAGGGAGAAGAGAGGGAGTTGATGAATTATTTTGAAATGTTACACTTAGGCCCCTTCCTCCACTTACTAACTCAACTATTATACTCCCTACTAACAACTAAGACCCAAACACTACTGTAGATACCCCGGGGGAACCACGGCTTTAGGCTCGAGCGCGTGAGTTACCCTAGGATGTCTAACTTGTTTTAGAGTCGCCACCTATGTTTTGAGGAACATAAGAAAAACCTATTGATTATAGCCTAAGTTTGATTACGAAAACAGAGATTCTTTGTTTTGAGGTTCGGGGGTTAGATTACGTGATGGGAAGTACCGAAACACCCATCTCGCCCAACTTAAGTTGGTCTTGCTTGATCAAAATCTACATGAATGAAAATGTTCTTCTTCTTCTTCTTTAAGTCATAAAAAGGGGGGTTTAAAATATGATTTGGAATGTAGGAGATAACCCCTTAACCAACCTCAATGAGATGAGGTGATCATTAGAGTCATGTCCCAAAATGATTTGGGTGATTGCACATTTGATTAAAGTAAAAGAGAGAGAGGAGATGAAGTAGAAAAGAAAGGAAAAGATGGACTTTTACCTACAATTTGAAGAACTTCAAATGTTGCCATATGAGATCCTTGGAGAACCTTTACAAAGTGATATTTGTATAGTTTTTGTAAGTTCAATCTTCGTTCTAAGTTTTTGATCCCTGAAAATGGAGGTAAAGAGAGGTTTTTATAGGTGAAAGAGGGGTGTTTTTGGTGCCAAAACTCAGTCACCAAGAAATCCTTCCCGGGCAAAATCCTGTAAATTGAGCAAGGGAGAGAATCCTGGCCAAAAATCTGTAACTGACGCCCAGAGGCGGGCGCTTCCTGCTTTGGGGGCGGGAGCGCGCGCGCCTGGCTCCTTCTGTCGGAGGCGCGCGACTCAGAGAAGGCAATTTTGACAGAATGGACTAGAAAGTCAGCCCTGTCATTCAGTTTAGTCCCTATACTTAACAAAGTTAGTCAGGAACTTAACGGAAGTGACAGAAACTAACGAGAAACACTTAAATAGGGAGAAACACAAGATCAAATGTTCAATCGGGGTGAGCGGTCCAAGGCGGGGTGTCTACAGAGCCCCTCGGCGACGTGGATTGCAAAGCAAAACGCGTCGACGAAAGTTAAAAACACCCGCCGAGGACATCACCAAGAAAAGGCAAAGACTCGATGAAAGCAGGAATTTGAAATTGCGAGAGATAGTGGTGCGCTCCCTGTGCGAGCGGCTTTTGTTGATAGAGAGGGTGGCATGATCCGTTAGGTAAACCTGCCAGCTGAATGTTTTGAATGAGGTCGTTAGTGAACCTTTTGATGAATCCGTTAGTGAACCTTTTGATGAATCCGTTAGTGAATCCCTTGAATGAGTCCGTTGGTGAACCCTTGTTGACGAATCCGTTAGTGAATCCGCTTGATGAATCCGTTAGTGAACCCTTGTTGACGAATCCGTTAGTGAATCCTCTTGATGAATCCGTTAGTGAATCCCTTTGATGAGTCCGTTGGTGAACCCTGTTGACGAATCCGTTAGTGAATCCGCTTGGTGAATCCGTTAGTGAATCCCTTGGATGAGTCCGTTGGTGAACCCTTGTTAACGAATCCGTTAGTGAATCCCTTGGATGAGTCCGTTGGTGAACCCTTGTTGACGAATCCGTTAGTGAATCCGCTTGATGAACCCGTTAGTGAATCCCTTGGATGAGTCCGTTGGTGAACCCTTGTTGACGAATCCGTTAGTGAATCTGTTTGATGAATCCGTTAGTGAATCCCTTGGGTGAGTCCGTTGGTGAACCCTTGTTGACGAATCCGTTAGTGAATCCGTTTGATGAATCCGTTAGTGAATCCCTTGGATGAGTCCGTTGGTGAACCCTTGTTGACGAATCCGTTAGTGAATCCGCTTGATGAATCCGTTAGTGAATCCCTTGGATGAGTCCATTGGTGAACCCTTGTTGACGAATCCGTTAGTGAATTCGCTTGATGAAATATTGCTTTGAAGTCTCGTGCCACTTGGAGTCCCACTTGACTTTTTGAATTGTGGGGTGCGGGCACAGTTGACCGCGACCAGAAAAATGTTCCTGCTGGGGATGAAATGTTGAGATTGACTCTTGAGGGGGGTGTGGCACCCGTGACAAAACTTGGGATTTCAGAATCCGTGGGAGGACGGCCTACTTTTGAGTGGGAGTTTTTATCCTACTTTCAATTTTTGACATGCCTTAAGGGCGGACCGGAAGAAGGTGTGCCCAACTGGGTGTCCGAGGACAGGGGCTGTGCCTTGATTTAGGCCGGAGATCTCTGACAAGGTCCTTTTCTGAGGTGATCTAGACCTGGGAGGCGCGTGCCTTCCTTTGTGGGATTGTGGCGCGCGCGCATTTGAGACTGCTGTCGGGTGGCACGCGCGTCTGGGAGGCGAAATTCCGGGCTTGACATTTGCTGGCCAAAAGAAACCCCAACAGCTATAATATCATCTTCTGTTCGGCCACTTTATTCTCACAGCTCCTTTCTGCCATTTTTGAACATCATATTATTGCTTAACTTTGCTTGTGATCCACATTTTCCATGGCTTCCAATTCTTTTGCCCTTGATGCCAAGGTTGTTAGTGAGTATGAAAAGGACTTGGGCACTTTTGTGTATTCTTTCAAGACCCATCCCAAGAAGGCCTTCATTAAAGACTTCGGGTTCCGAATTCTTTTCACCTTGCGGACGTTGAAGCCGGATTGGGATTTGTTGAGAGCTGCCGCGGCTTTCTGGGATTGCGACAGCCATACTTTCAACCTTTCAGCTAATGAAATGGTGCCGACTGTTGACGATTTCGGGGCCATACTTGGCATGCCTTTGGCCGGTCGGATTGCCGTCCCTAAATATCACCGTGGTGCCATCGACTCTTGGGTTGAGTTACTGAATCTCCCTGTTGAGGACGTGAGGAAGATGTTTCACGGTACCGTGATTGATATAACTGAGTTGCCGATGTTCTTCAGTTTACACTCGGAGGACCCGGTGGTTCAATCTTTCAAAAGGAATGCCATGGCCGTTTGTCTCTTCAGCGAAGTACTGTTTGTTACACCCTTCGGGACTGCGGACGTACAGTTGGCTGAGATTATTTTGCAAGCTAAGGAGCAGCAATTTAATGTAATCCCTCTTATTGTAGGGGAGACGTGTCTGATGAGTTACATAGGACGGGCAAGATGTGTCGGGGAAGCCCTTTGCTCTTGACCATATGGCTCCGAGAACACTTCAGGATTTATTCTCCGGATGGTGATTTGTCTCCTTTTGCTGTTCATAGGAGGAAGTTGTTGATCCGGGATTTATCTAAAGATGATTGGAAGAAATTCATTGCCTCTCGGGTGACCGTTGATATTGAGTGGTGTCTTTCTTCTTGGGGTCTTCGTCCTTTTGTGGAGTGGACTCTTGGTTTTCAGCACGTGGTTGTACCCGGTTTGAGAGATTCTTCATTTTACCAGCCAGAGCGGGTTCTGCGGCAGTTCGGTCGCCAACACACAATTCCTTTTCTGAGGGGCGGAATGCTTCGTCCAGTTGCTTACATGGGTCTTGACTTCTCGAGTGAGCTTCAGTCGGCTTGGGGAGATGACCGCAACCGTTGGGCTTTTGCTCCTCTGCATCGGGGGAGTGTCTTCCTTCCCGAGAGCTACTTGGATTATTTATTTGGCACCCTTTACCGTGGCATCACTTGGGTTGATGTGCTTCGTGCCGAGTTGTTGGGAAAGGGTTTTGAGCCTAGCAGCACTTTGAGATATAGGGAGGCTGCTGCTGATTCGAGTAACATTCTCGCTGACCCTTTCGGTACTCCTTTGGATGACTTTTATGCTAGGAGACGTGTTGCAACACAGAAGGTTTCGGTGTGTATTAGCGCTCCTTCGTTACCCAAGAAGAAAAGGATTGAGAGACGATCGGGTGGTCCTTTGTAAGCTAAGAGAAAATTGGATTTTTCTTAGTACCCTAAGAGATTGCAATTAGACCACTTTGTTTTAGGATTTAGTATTTTGATGTCTTTTGTTGCTCAATAAATCCGTTGTAATGGTTTGAATAGTTCATTGAATGAATAAAAATTGCATTTTGTTATTTGAAGTGAATTGTGTATTTTTGATATGTTTTAGACCGCACCCGAAGGTTGCCTACGTTCCTCCAGTTGGGAGGCTCAGGTCTTCGTAGTTCAAACAAACAAAGACCATTTTTTATTTTTTATTTTTTTTGTGTGCACCCTATTTTTTGCCTAGACCGCCCTTTTGGGTTTTCAATCTAGCGGGCTTCTTTTTTGCACGTGCTCTAATCTTTTGCCTAGGCTGCCCTTGAGGGTTCGATAAGCTTGTGCTTCGACCCACTTTGTGAAGTAGTCAACTGCCACTAGGACGAATGACTGCCCATTGCTTCCAGCAGGATGAACTTTACCGATGATGTCTATCCCCCAACAAGAGAAAGGCCAAGGTGTGACCATGTTGTAAAGTTGTGAGGGTGGAGCATATTGCAGATTAGCGTGGAATTGTCACTTGGCACACCTTTTGACTTTCTCGATACAGTCTCGTTCCATAGTGCTCCAATAGTAACCAATGCGAAGTATCTTCTTGACTAGCATAAACCCATTCATGTGGGGTCCACATTCTCCTTCGTGCACTTCACACATTATCTCTTGAGCTTCGGCCTCATTGGCGCATAAGAGATTGATCCCGTCGTGGTGCCTTTTATAGACTCGGTCCCCAATCAGTACGTACCGAGAGGCTATCCTTTGCAGAGCTGCTAGAGACTTCTTATTGCTATTCTCGGGATAAGTGCCTTCTTTGAGGAAGTTCATGATATCCGAATACCACGGAGAATTTGTTTGCATCTCGTTGATCTCGATACTCATGCAATATGCCGGACTGTTCCTTCGAGCAATTTTGAAGGGCTTCACCATTTTCCCTTTGGGCATTTCGACTAATGAAGCTATAGTGGCCAGTGCATCGGCGAAGCGATTCTTATCCCTTGGTAGGTAGTTGAAAGTGATCTCTCGGAATTGTTCAACCAGTTCTTCAAGGTGCTGACCATACTGTTGGAGAGTCGGGTCTTGGGTTCGCCATTTACCCGATTGCTGATTGATAAGGAGTAAAGAGTCGCCGAATACTTCTAGTTCTGTGATGTTTCTGTCGAGAGCTGCTTCGAGCCCCGCTATACATGCTTCGTACTCGGCAATGTTGTTGGTAGCTTCGAATTCCAGGCGGATGGCAATGGGAGTGTAGATGTCTTTTGGATCGACAAGCAATACCCCTATGCCAAAACCGTGTTTATTGGCGGCGCCATCGAAAAAAAGTTGCCACTTAATTTCATCGGTTGCAGTACAAATTAAATGCTCGTCGGGTAACTGTACATCTTCCCCCTTCACTTCGTCACACGGGAATTCGGCAAGCTGGTCACTGAACACTTTCCCCCTGACGGATTTTAGTGTGACGTAAGTGATATCATAGCCGGCGAGCATGAAGTACCATTTAGCTATTCTTGTTGACATGAAAGGCTTCTCGAAGATGTAGCGGAGTGGGTCCACCTTTGCTACTAGCTTGATCGGAAAAGCTTCCATATAGTGTTTGAGCTTTTGAGTGACCCAAACCAATGCTGTGTTGGGTTTCGATCAAACATGCGCAGCGGAATTTAGCATTTAAAATTTTGAAACCCAAAGCCATGGATCCGTTCATATGATTAAATCAAATACAACATAAGAATAAAGGAATAAACTAACCCTTGATGGCTATCAAATTCTCTTGTTCTTTGGTGGAGGTTTGAAGACTTGATCACGATCACAAAGCTTGAACACGAACTTTAAAGATGATGATTTTCACCCTCTAGCGGTATCCACACTTCGAATGAATATCAAAGGAGCTTCTTTGATCTTGGTTGCTAGACCAAATTGTGAAACACTTTTTCACAATCTAAAGAACTATATGGAATTTATTTTGTGTATTATTTTGTTCCTCGACCAAGAATGTCTTGGAACAAAATAAACCCTCTCTCAAACTCTTTGAGACTCACAAAATCAATCGTATTGAGTGCTGGCCGAATTTGGTCTTTTATACACAAGTATGACCTATTCCAAATAGGAAACTTGTGTCAAAATCGGTCCAAAATTCGTTTCCTAATCAAATTAGGAATCTGCCACCCGACAGTACTGTGCGGCCGCCCAAAACCCTCTGTGCGGTCGCACAACTATCTGAAACAAAACTGGTACAAAATTTGGCTAAGTGTGCGGCCGCCCAGTCCAGAATGTGCGGTCGCCCACTTCCCAGAAAATCCAGAATTTCCAAAATTCCAATGTAGTCCTTTTTAAAGATTCGTTCTATTGTGTGTGACCCTCTAGGGTTATACTAAGTTGGCAATGAGCTCAAACATGATCCCATAAGATATGATTAGGTTCTAGCAAACCGTCATACCTACCCAAATAGTATAACTAGATACAAGTTCGCATTCCTTTAGAATATGTCACAATCCCTTTGTCCACGATGTCATTGAACACAAGTCATGGTCAAACAGTCAACTTGTTTTGTTCAATACTTTCTCGATTCCGAATATGTTGATAATTCAAATGCTATTGATATAATCAATCCATTTGAGTCCGGCCGAACATTTCATCAACATCATTCCTACGAGTGGCCCAAGCTTGACATCTCTCCGAGGAGGGACAAATTCATTTAGCTTATTATTCTTCCCTACGTGAATCCGATTATGCCAATCATACCCTTTATAACTTCCCGGTTAAAGGTAGCGTTTGAATATGTCAAACATAATGTTCATCAAGTGGAAGACAATAATAACTTCATGTCTAAGGATTCAAATGACATAACTAATATGAGATATATGTTTGACATGGACCATGACATAAATCTCATACAGCGGGTCATGTCCAGTACCTTGTTCCAAACAAGTACCCATAAATCTAACATGAACATCCCATGATCATTTAGCCTTTATACTAGTGCTTAACAAGTACTAGGGACGGAGATTATTATAAGTAAACATGAACAATAATAATAATCAAAACATCTCTTTATTGATATGAAATAAATGATAACAATTACAACGTTTATTAAACGTGCCTAGGGCACCACTACCAACAATCTCCCACTTGCCCTAGGCCCAATCTCCCATGTATCTAATACCCATGGACCTAACATGACCATCATGTTTAGCTTGTGGAAGTCCCTTTGTTAGCGGGTCCGCAACATTGTCATCAGTAGGTACTCTGCATATATTTACGTCTCCCCTATCAACGATCTCTCGAATGATATGAAAACGCCTAAGTATGTGTTTGGATTTCTGATGTGCTCTTGGTTCCTTTGCTTGAGCAATAGCACCATTATTATCACAATAAAGGTCTATTGGATTAGCAATACTAGGAACCACTTCAAGCTCAGTTATGAACTTCTTAATCCAAACAGCTTCCTTTGCAGCATCCGATGCAGCAATATACTCAGCTTCTGTTGTAGAATCAGCGGTTGTACTTTGCTTGGAACTCTTCCAGCTTACAGCTCCACCATTTAACATAAACACAAAACCCGATTGCGATCGGCTATCATCTTTGTCGGTTTGGAAGCTTGCATCTGTGTAAGCATTTACAACGAGATCATCTTCCATTCCTCCATAGACCAAAAACGAGTCTTTAGTTCTTCTCAAGTACTTAAGAATCGCTTTTACAGCTATCCAGTGATTTTCGCCAGGGTCGGATTGGTATCTACTTGTCATGCTCAAAGCATAAGACACATCCGGCCTAGTACAAATCATGGCATACATGATGGACCCAATTGCCGAAGCATATGGAACATCATTCATTTTCTCACGCTCATCTTTTGTCTTAGGACATTGAGTCTTGCTTAGAGAAACTCCATGTAACACGGGCAAGGTGCCTCTCTTAGAATTTTCCATACGGAATCTTCTAATGACCTTGTCAATGTATGTACTTTGGCTTAAACCAAGTAGCCTCCTTGATCTATCTCTATAGATCTTAATGCCAAGAATATATGCGGCTTCACCCATATCTTTCATTGCGAAGCACTTTCCTAACCAAGTCTTCACAGACTGAAGTGTAGGAATGTCGTTTCCAATGAGCAATATGTCATCCACGTATAAAATAAGGAATAGCACTATGCTCCCACTAATATTCTTGTATACAAAAGGCTCATCTTCGTTCTTGATGAAACCAAACTCTTTGACCGATTCATCAAAACGGAGATTCCAACTCCTTGAAGCTTGCTTCAATCCATAGATGGATCTTTGCAATTTGCATACCTTAGAATCTTGTTCAAAACCTTTTGGTTGTGTCATATACACATCCTCTTGGAGTTTTCCATTCAGGAAAGCGGTTTTGACGTCCATCTGCCATATTTCATAGTCATGATATGCGGCAATGGCAAGCAAAATTCTTATAGACTTGATCATTGCTACGGGTGAAAAGGTCTCATCATAGTCAATACCATGAACTTGCCTATAACCCTTCGCTACAAGCCTAGCTTTGTAAGTATGCACCTTCCCATCCATGTCAGTCTTCTTCTTGAAGACCCATTTGCATCCTATGGTTTTTATACCTTCGGGCGCATCAATCAAATTCCAAACTTGATTGTCTTGCATGGATTGCAATTCGGATTCCATGGCTCCAAGCCACTTGTCCGAATCAGGAGAAGACATCGCCTCTTGGTAGGTTGACGGTTCATCATTCTCAATGATTTCTACCTCATTACTATCCGTTACGAGAAATCCATATCTCTCGGGCTCGGATCGTAACCTACTAGATCTGCGAGATGCTTGTGTATTTTGAACAGGTTCCACAACTCCTTGTGGTTCTTGTTCTTGTTCCACTATTGGTTCAATGTTATTTTCTGGGTCTCGAATTTCTTCAAGATTTATTTTACTCCCACTGATTTCTTTGGAGAGAAACTCTTTCTCTAGAAAGACACCAGTTCGGGCAACAAACACTTTGTTGTCCTCTCGGTTGTAAAAGTAATATCCTTTAGTTTCCTTAGGATATCCCACGAAAATACATTTATCAGATTTGTGTGCTAGTTTGTCAGAGATAAGTCTCTTGACATAAACTTCGCAACCCCAAATCCTCATGAAAGATAAACTAGGTTTCTTTCCACTCCACATCTCATATGGAGTCTTTGGAACCGATTTAGTTGGAACTTGATTTAGTGTGAAAGCAGCGGTTTCTAGGGCGTAACCCCAAAAAGATATTGGAAGATCAACTTGACTCATCATTGATCGAACCATGTCTAACAAAGTCCGATTCCTCCTCTCGGACACACCATTCCATTGTGGTGTTCCAGGTGGAGTCAATTGTGAAATTATTCCACAATTCTTTAGATGATCATCAAATTCTTGACTTAAGTATTCACCACCTCGATCTGATCGAAGTGCCTTTATACTTTTTCCAAGTTTTTTTTCTACTTCATTTTGAAATATTCTAAATATCTCAAATGCTTCACTTTTATGTTTCATTAGGTAAACATACCCAAATCTACTATAATCATCAGTGAAGGTTATGAAGTATTGAAATCCTCCCCTAGCATTGCTACTTAATGGTCCGCATACATCGGAATGTATCAACCCCAATAAGTCGCTTGCCCTTTCACCCAACTTGGTAAAAGGTGTCTTAGTCATTTTTCCAAGAAGACACGACTCACAAGTATCATATGACTCTAAGTCACATGAACCCAAAAGTCCGTCCCCATGGAGTTTTGAGATACGCTTCTCATTAATATGACCAAGACGGCAATGCCACAAATAAGTATGATTTATATCATTAGGTTTAGATTTCTTATTTACATGATAGACATTATTTTCATTCTTGACATCCAATACATAAAGGCCATTAAATGAATTAGCGATACCATAAAGCACATCATTTAAATAAATAGAAAATTTCTTATTGTCAATAAGAAACTTAAAACCTTTATTATCCAAACAAGAAATTGAAATAATATTTCTGCTTAAATCCGGAACATAATAACAATTGTTCAAAACAAGAATTAATCCGGAAGGTAAAGTGACTTCATAAGTCCCTACGGCTAATGCAGCAACTCTTGCTCCATTCCCCACGCGTAGATCTACTTCACCTTCTTTAAGCAGTCTCCTATTCTTTAGTCCCTGCACATTTAGACAAATGTGAGAACCACATCCGGTATCCAATACTCAAGAATCAGTGGTAGAAAGGAGAATATCTATCATATAGATACCTGAAGTCGACGCAGCCTTGCTGCTCTTCTTCTTCTTTTGCTCTTCCAAGAAAGCCTTGCAATTACGTTTCCAATGACCAATTTCTTGACAATGGAAACAGATTGCATCCTTTTGTGAATCGGGTTTTGCCTCAGAAGCCTTGGAAACCTTTACCTTGCTTATCTTGGGTTTGACAACTTTTTCCTTACCCTTTCCTTTGGCACCAGCCTTCTTCCCATCATGAACCAAGAGCACGGGAGAACCTTTCTCCACAATTTTCATCTCTGCAGTTTTGAGCATCCCATGCAACTCAGAAAGATTCTTATCCATTCCATGCATGTTATAATTCATTACAAACTGATTATAACTTTTAGGCAATGAATTAAGAATGAGATCCATGGCTAGCTCCAATGGGATTGGATAGCCAAGTTTCTCAAGGTGCTCTACATAACCTTTCATTTTAAGAAAGTGAGGACTCACTTGTTGCCCTTCGTTCATTTTACTAGTAGTGAATGCAACAATGGTCTTGTACCTCTCTTGCCTAGCTTGCTCTTGAAACATGGTTCTCAACTCCACGCCTATCTCATAGGCTTCCAAATGTTCCAAACTTTGTTGGAGTTTTGAACACATAGCAGCAAGCATGAGACAACTTACATCTCTAGAATCATTACGATGTTTCTTGTAATTGTCTCTTTCTACCCTAGGGGCAGTAGGCGGTGGTTCAACGGGGAGAGGCCCATCGAGAATGTACAACTTATCTTCTTGCCTAAGAACGATTCTTATGCTACGGATCCAATCCATAAAGTTGGTACCATTCTCTTCGAGCTTATCCTTCTCAAGGATCGATCGCAACGACATTGATTGAGTGTTATTAGTCATTATCTACAAATATGGAAAATTTCCAAAATTTAATAAGTACCGATTTTCATTAAAGAGATAAATAATGTATTTTTCAAAGAAAATACTCCCACTAAATTATATAACCTTCATATACATCCAATGTATAATATAATTTAAATGGGTTAAGATCCAACTTTAATTTAATTTCAAGTCCGCTAAGGCGGATTACACAAAATCAAATTAATTAGGTAGACAACTCTTGTCAATCATATTTCATATGACTCTTAGTTCCTTTTATGAGATTCTTTAAGAAATCCAATTTCAAAAAGCATGTTAAACCTCATCTTTGCCTAGGCCCAAAACTGTTTTGACGCCCAATTAAGTCTAACCATTTTAAACGCATAGTTAATGTGTCCCGCTAGGGCGTGCCCACACTATCTATCTTGCTCATACATAAACAAATTTAATGCATCTCGCTAGGGCGAATCTACATTAAAATCACTCATGTACTCACAAGTGTTTTAATCATGGCATGGCAATAAAAGACTTAAAACTTTCTTTGAAGGTTCCTCACATGTAGCATATAACACATTTATGAGCACATAATATAAACATGTTACACATCAAGTTTAGCCACTAAATTAATCTCCATTAATTTAAGCATGGTATTTATGTGTCATTAGTTTCTCTATAATTATGAGGATGAGACTATTTCAACTTTGGTTATTATCTCCAAATCAAGACAACAAGAAGTGCGGTCGAACTAAGCCATTAGGCAACCACAATCCCGTACTAATTCAAGAAACCAAGAAAGTAGTCCATGTGGCCGAAACTAAGCAATAGATGGTCTCGATGAACGTAGGCCAATTGCATTCACAATTCCACATGGATCTCCAATCATTGAATCAAGAACTTTGTTTCTCAATTTTAGCAATTATGAACTCTTCATAATTCTAACTTCGTTTTATCTTTGAAACTTTAATTGCGATCAAGTTTGCGAAACACAATCTCGATGAACGCAGATTAGCCATCCAAACCTTGAACCAATCTTAGAATCACAAGACTAAAACAAATAGGGAAATCAAACCCCAAAATCCACACACAAACCAACTACCCAAAACCCATTCCAGATCAGCAAGTCTGGACTGGTTCTGTTACTGGTTCTGTTGAATCTTTCAAAAAATTCCAGATTCTGGTTTTCAACCAAAATCAGACCTTCTGATCCCCTTGTGCGGCCGCCCAAAAACCCTTGTGCGGTCGCCCAAAACTGTGCGGCCGCCCAAGGCATTTTGTGCGGTCGCCCAGTGCCATCAGAATGTGCAGAATTTTTAAGTTCAAAAATTTTGTCTCAAAATTGTTTTTCCCCGATTATTAAAACTTTGATCCAATCAAAAATTAATAACCAACAATTCTGAATCCACCATAATTTATTTATTGCGATTGAATCGTGCGATTAAAGTTGTAAAACAATAAACCACATAAAATCACATAACACATAAACATCACATATTCCAATATTCATATCATGCAAGGCACATAAACAATTTATATACACATAACATGATCTAGGTATTGAAATAATCAACATGAACGGGGCTCTGATACCACTGTTGGGTTTTGATCAAACATGCGCAGCGGAATTTAGCATTTAAAATTTTGAAACCCAAAGCCATGGATCCGTTCATATGATTAAATCAAATACAACATAAGATAAAGGAATAAACTAACCCTTGATGGCTATCAAATTCTCTTGGTCTTTGGTGGAGGTTTGAAGACTTGATCACGATCACAAAGCTTGAACACGAACTTTGAAGATGATGATTTTCACCCTCTAGCGGTATCCACACTTCGAATGAATATCAAAGGAGCTTCTTTGATCTTGGTTGCTAGACCAAATTGTGAAACACTTTTTCACAATCAAAAGAACTATATGGAATTTATTTTGTGTATTATTTTGTTCCTCAACCAAGAATGTCTTGGAACAAAATAAACCCTCTCTCAAACTCTTTGAGACTCACAAAATCAATCGTATTGAGTGCTGGCCGAATTTGATCTTTTATACACAAGTATGACCTATTCCAAATAGGAAACTTGTGTCAAAATCGGTCCAAAATTCGTTTCCTAATCAAATTAGGAATCTGCCACCCGACAGTACTGTGCGGCCGCCCAAAACCCTCTGTGCGGTCGCACAACTATCTGAAACAAAACTGGTACAAAATTTGGCTAAGTGTGCGGCCGCCCAGTCCAGAATGTGAGGTCGCCCACTTCCCAGAAAATCCAGAATTTCCAAAATTCTAATGTAGTCCTTTTTAAAGATTCGTTCTATTGTGTGTGACCCTCTAGGGTTATACTAAGTTGGCAATGAGCTCAAACATGATCCCATAAGATATGATTAGGTTCTAGCAAACCGTCATACCTACCCAAATAGTATAACTAGATACAAGTTCGCATTCCTTTAGAATATGTCACAATCCCTTTGTCCACGATGTCATTGAACACAAGTCATGGTCAAACAGTCAACTTGTTTTGTTCAATACTTTCTCGATTCCGAATATGTTGATAATTCAAATGCTATTGATCCAATCAATCCATTTGAGTCCGGCCGAACATTTCATCAACATCATTCCTACGAGTGGCCCAAGCTTGACATCTCTCCGAGGAGGGACAAATTCATTTAGCTTATTATTCTTCCCTACGTGAATCCGATTATGCCAATCATACCCTTTATAACTTCCCGGTTAAAGGTAGCGTTTGAATATGTCAAACATAATGTTCATCAAGTGGAAGACTATAATAACTTCATGTCTAAGGATTCAAATGACATAACTAATATGAGATATATGTTTGACATGGACCATGACATAAATCTCATATAGCGGGTCATGTCCAGTACCTTGTTCCAAACAAGTACCCATAAATCTAACATGAACATCCCATGATCATTTAGCCTTTATACTAGTGCTTAACAAGTACTAGGGACGGAGATTATTATAAGTAAACATGAACAATAATAATAATCAAAACATCTCTTTATTGATATGAAATAAATGATAACAATTACAACGTTTATTAAACGTGCCTAGGGCACCACTACCAACATGCTGCGCATGACTTCTCTAAGACAGAGTAATTCTTTTCGCGTCCTTGGAATCTGCGACTGACAAAACAGAGGTTTCTCCTTATGCGGCGGAACTAGAACAGGAGGGCACGTGATGTAATGCTTCACTTGGTCGAAGGCTTCTTGGCACGCGTCGGTCCATTCTAGAGCCACATTCTTCTTGAGTAGCTTGAAGATTGGCTCGCACATGGAAGTGAGTTGGTGCACAAACCGACTGATGTATTGTAGTCTGCCCATGAAACCTTTAATCTCTTTCTGCGTCTTTGGAGGAGGCACGTCAATGATTGCCTTGATTTTGGAGGGGTCTACTTCAATTCCCCTTTCAGTGACCATATAACCAAGAACTTTGCCTCGGATAACCCCGAACGTGCACTTTGTAGGGTTGAGCCTCATCTTGTGTTGACGAAGCCTTTCGAAGAACTTGCGGAGATTGATTAAATGTTGACCATCGGTCCCTTTGGAGTGAATGATCATGTCGTCCACATAGACCTCGATTTCTTTGTGAATCATATCGTGGAACAAGTCTGTCACGGCTCTTTGGTAGGAAGCCCCAGCGTTTCTTAACCCAAATGGCATGACTGTGTAGCAAAAGGTACCCCACGGTGTTGTGAAGGCTGTCTTATGTTGATCTTCTTCGGCCATGAGAATCTGATTGTACCCAGCGAACCCATCCATGAATGAGCGAACCTCATAGGCAGCAGTGGAGTCGACCAGCATGTCGATATTAGGGAGTGGAAAATCATCCTTTGGGGAAGCTTTGTTTAAATCCCGGAAGTCTACACAAACTCGAACCTTGCCGTTTGCCTTCCTGACTGTCACAATGTTGGCTAACCATGTCGGATACTCGATAACCTTGATGAAACCCACACTGAGGAGCTTCTCAATCTTTTCTTTGACCTGCAGAGACCATTCTGGCTTGATTTTTCTGAGCTTCTGCTTTACTGGCCTGGCATATTCTCTGATCGGAATCCTGTGCTCTGCTACCTTTCTATCCAAACCCGGCATGTCTTTGTATGACCATGCGAACACATCCACGAACTCCCGTAGTAGTGCAGTCAACCTGTCTCTGTCGTCCCCCTTGAAGAAGCTTCCAATCTTAGTTTCTTTTGGCTCTTCTTCGGTACCCAGATTAACAACATGCAATTCTTCGTCAGCCCTTGGACCATTCTCACCACGACTACGGACTTGTTGAGCAAGTTCATTTAAGTATGTTATGTTTTCGTGGTCTATTTCATCATAATTTGAATCGTTATTAACTTGTTCATTAAGTTCATTATTAGTTAATTCATCATTTATGATGTTTGCAATCTCAGGTACTCAGAAATATCAAATTTTTCATTAGCAAAGAAAGGAAACACACGCTCGGCTATGGCCTCCAAATCCCCTTGGGTGAGGGTATTAGAGACACTCTCGGACTCGAAAGTAAGTGTGAGCTGCTCTTCCTTTGTTGCTGTGCGGGGTATGCAACCCATTTCTTGGACTAAGAATTCCTCGGATACCATGGGCCCTTTCGTTGAATACCAATTGTTGATCGGCTCGGAGCTTGGCAGGATCTCACTGAGAGTCTTGTTTATGATGACGGTGTCATGGATGGCGTTAACTTGGCATTCATTCATCATGGCAAGCTCTTCGAACATGGAGGCTAAATCTGTCAGTTCTTCCCCTACGGTGATTTCTGTCTCGGATTCTATAGTCATCTTCCTTCCCCACCATTCACGGGGCGATATGGGAGTTGGTTCCCTTTCGGATTTCTGGATCTCACAATCGGAGAAGATTTCGAGGCCGGGCTTTTTGACACCCTTATTGTTAACCCTCGGGAAATATCATGTATGGAACTCGTATTCATGTATGGGCGTCTTCCCCTTGGCGGACAAAATAACCATTCAACGTCTTGCGGTAAGGCCTTAGATTAGGGACTTCGTAACGACGGCTTCTTTACGAGCTCGGGCCTTTTCGTTCTTGATTGCTTGCTCTTGTTTCAAGTCTTCCTTGGAAGGCTCATACCCCAAACCGAATGTGTTCTTAACAAATGGGACTTGCACGGGATGTAGGATTCCTTGTTGATATCTCCCTAAGCCTAAACCAGGGAAGTAGTCCATATTCCTCATCATGCGGAGGACTTTGTGATTGCTGGGGGTCCATGATCCGTTTCCCCTGTTGTTCAAATAGATACCTAGGTCCTAGAATTACTTAATCCCAATCATGTCTACACTTAGGGTCCCCCAATTTTATTAGAACCTTTTTAAGGTGCCCTTAGGATCCTTTGTGATCGGCACAGGTGTATTTCAACTCTTCAACAAGACAAACCAGCAAGAGGAAGCAAATCAGCAGATCAGTTAACAAACTTGCCAATCAACTCCATGCCGATCAACTTGATACACAAGTTGCCGATCAACAACATGCCGATATAATAGACAGTCTGCACTGTCAGTCAGGTGACATCATTTCATTAAAGTCAACCTTGCTGATTGTCTCTATACTGTTTTATTATAAAGTAGTTTACCTACTCTGTAATGATTTCTATGCCGTCTGACACATAGCTACTTTTAGCTATACTCTGTCTCTACTTGCTTTTGCAGGTAACCGGTTGAGACAAAGGGGTCTTTACCCATCAGACTTTTAAGGCACGCGTATCTTCGCCATTAATGCCAAGGATACTGCATTAAATGCTCCTCACCTACCCAGCTGGAAATTCAAATGTTATCCTTCTTCAAAAAGCTAAGACATTAACTCCTCCTATATATAGAGGACTCAGTGCATTGAAGAAGGTTGGTGATTTTAGTGCATTGAAGAGAGTTGGTTGTTTGCAGCATTCATTGAAGCTCAAACATTCCTTGTCCAGATAATCATTAGATCATTTAATAGGACATACACTTGTGCACAAACTCTACAACACTGTTAGTATTCCCGAACTAGATTATTTTAAGGAATACGTTGTCTGAGTTTTCACACACCCACCTGAGTGAGATAAGTTCTTTTGAACTTGCCGCTCAAATACACTTGGTCAGATATTTGCTTTACGATTCATTAAACTTTCTCTAGAATTTAGTCTTTGTATCCGGCAAAGCCGCTCTTGTAATAGGCTAGGGATATTTAATAGTGCTCTTAACCCAAATCCAAGTTCTGACCAAACTTGGTAGAGGACGTAGCAGTATTTACACTGTGAACCTCTCCAAATCTCTGTGTCCTCTGTTACTTACTGTCCTTGCCGGTTGGAACTCTATCACCGGAAAATCATCACTGTTCTTGCTGACTCATCATCATTTCCATTGACCAATCTCTTGAAACTGCATTGAACTTTTAGAAACTACTTTGTGTTTAAACCAAGCTCTCAAAACCTTTTTATAAACTGATTTTGTGTGAGTTAAAACAAGTCATATCTTCTCCGCTGCGCTTACTGATAATAGTTTGCAATCTGATAAGTGACTTTGCATTTATAAAAGTGTTTATTTGAAAAAGTTTTAATTAGGCTATTCACCCCCCCCCCCTCTAGCCTATTTTCCTACCAATTGGGCCTAACAATTGGTATCAGAGCTTGGAATTTTGAAAGAAATTTCCAAGCTTTGCAGCTTGTTTGCCGATACCATGGCAGGAAAAATCATGCAGTCATTCAACATCACCACCATTCCGTTGTTGAATGTCAACGAGTTTGGTGTCTGGAAATCTCGTATGATAAAGTATATGAACTCAATCGATGACCGGTTGATGAAGGTCATAGAAGGTGGTCCAATCATTCCGTTAAAAGTTTCAACCACCTACAGACCTATTCCCTCCACTCCGCTGACACAACATGCTGATCGAGAAACTGAACAGGAAACCCATGTTCAGATTGATGAAACTTTGATTGAGAAACCCAGAGAGGAATGGACCGACGACGACAAACTTTCTGCTGCCCTAGATGGAAAAGCATGCCACATTATCTCACGTGGATTGGATGACAAGCAATACAAACTTATTGACTTGTGCTCCACGGCTCAAGAATGCTGGAACAAGCTCCTTGCATACTTTGAAGGTGACGAGCAGGTGAAGGACAAAGACTCTACGACTGCATTACTGAGTTTGAATCCTTCAAGAAACAAGATGGTGAATCACTAAGGAGTGCCTACGACAGATTTTGCGAGGTAAGTAATTTATGTGCTTCATTAGGTAAAGTGTATACTATGAAAGATCTTAATATTCGTTTTCTAAGTTCTTTAGGAAATGAGTATCATACTAAGGTCACTGCTATTAGAGAAGTTAGAGACTTAAACAAGACCTCTATTCAGAATCTTGTGTCCAGTCTGTTCTTGTATGAGAGAGAACTGCAAAAACTTAACGTTCTCGACAAAAATTTCAAAAACTTGTCTCTATCAGCTCAGTCACAGATATCCTTTCCTTCAAACAAATTCCCTCCTATAGATCCACCTCAAACATCCTGCAGTTCCAATACCCATGAAATAACCTCAGAAAAACCTATGGAAGAAGACGAATTTGCCGCCTTCGCTAGGAACTACAAAAGGTTCAAAGACTTCAAAAGGATGCAGAAAGGAAACTACCAGCAACCAAAATCCTTCACACCACCATTTCAGAAACCAGCAAACTACAATAAACCCTCTACTAGTGCTACCGATGGAAAGAACAACAAAGGTGATCTGGTCTGCTTCAACTGCAGAAAACCTGGTCACTTTGCTTCTAAATGTCCTCAACCAAAATATGAATACATGAGGAAGTCATTCAACCAGAGACATCCTAAGTCTAGAAGCTTTGTTGCCGATGAAAGCACAGAAAAGGCCTTGCCGGTTTGGTGTGAAACTGATTCCGATGAAGATGCCAATGAAGATGAAGATGCCGATGTAAGTTTTGTCGCCCTAGATTTGGAAGATGCCGATGTATCATCCTTGCCGACTCCAGTCTACCGAGATCCATCTCCACCAAGAACTCAAGTCAAAGAAGAATCTGCTGGAAGACCTCAACCACACTTCAAAGAAATAAGTGTCAAAGCTGAAAACCCATATGGATACAAAGTACACCAAGTGGGAACCTCACTCTATGGCCAGTGTAACTCTTCTCAATTCACCACAATCAAATCAAAATCCTTACCGATGACCAGAAAACTATTATTCAATGAACAATCTAGCATTGCCAAAAACATATCAAAACCCATCTCTTCCCTACCTGACTTCTCTCCTGGACCCATTGCCTCTGCTCCTAAAATTTTAGCTGATCCTTGTCTTGAAATATCCAAAGCTGAAATGATAGAGACAATGGATGAACTTTTATCGATCATGAGAAGCTGAGTAGCGTTCATAAAGTGATGGCTGCTGATTTCAAAAGAATTTCTAACGAGAATAGCTCGCTTATGTCTGAACTTTCAGTTCTCAAAAGACACGAGCTTGAGTCTACTTCTTTAAAGAAAGAAAACCTGGATCTCAAATGCCAAGTAGCAGTATTGATAGCTCAGATCGAAGATCTTGTGAAAAGAAACAATCATCTCTCAAGGATTGTTGATTCTTACACAAAATCTAGAGTTGCTGTTGAAACTATCCTACAGACCCAAATGTCATATAAGGACCAATCTGGGTTAGGATTTGATTCCAGCAGCAGTAGCTCTACTGAAACTTGTGCTACCGAGAAAAAGGATGAGAAAGTTGAATGTAGTCCTGTTAACTCAGTGCATAAGGATGCTAAGCCAATATACAGTGCTGTGGCAATGAAGTATCCTAAGAACCAGAACAAAAGGAATGATAAGCACAAACAAAGATATGTTAAGGTTGCTGATACTGAGTCTGCCGATAACGGTATTCTTGGTGAATACATCAGCAGAGCAAGTGCTGCCGATCTGACCTCCTCTGCCGCCGATGGACAAGTGCCTAAAAAGGTAACTGCCAAAGGTAAACAGAATGGAAAGAAAGGCAACACTGGCACCTTTAAACCTACTAAGTTTGTGCCTGCTCAATTCCCTAGTTCTGCCGATGCACCGACTAAACAGAATGATATTCTACCGACTCCACAGCCTATCAGTCAAGTGAGATGTTCTAATTGTTTTGATTATGGTCACAAGGCTCATGAATGCCTCTTGAAGCACCTATCTGGACCCACTGAGGTTTCATCCTCAAGTGGTGGCCAGATGTGGTTGCCAAAGAGGAACTAACCCTCGGACCCTTGAATAAGGGGGACCATAAGCATACCGTTTTATTTCAGGAATGCTTCATGGCCTCAACCGGTGCAAGAAAGGATTTGTGGATTCTAGATAGTGGCTGCTCAAGACATATGACAGGATTTGCAGATCTTCTTGCCGACATTATCGAAGCATCAGGTCCCCCAGTAGTGTTTGGTGATAATGCCAGAGGAAAAATCATCGGTATAGGTACCATCAAGAGAGGTGCAGTTACTGTACAGAAGGTCTCTCTAGTGGATGGTCTGAAACACAACCTTCTATCAATATCACAATTCTGTGATAAAGGAATGCAATGCGTATTTACTACTTCCAGTTGCTATGTGAAAGACATTGCTTCCAATGAGACTCTTCTCACTGCCAAACGTAAAGGTAACATTTATGCAGTAGACTTAAGTGCTATTACTGGTGTTGCTAATGTTTGTTTTGTAGCTAAGAACATCAGTGAGAACTCATGGCTATGGCACAAGAGACTCAGTCACTTGAACTTCAAATATCTATCCAAGCTTGCCGGTTCAAATGTTGTTACCGGTCTGCCTCAAGTGTCTGCTGATCAAGCAAAGAAATGCAAGGCCTGCCAGCTTGGAAAACAACATAAGTCATCTTTTCGAAGCAAGCCCTGCATGTCAACTTCTAAGTGCCTCCAAATGCTACATATGGATCTATTTGGCCCCACAACTACAGCAAGTATCGGGGGAAGTAGATACACCTTGGTTGTAGTAGATGATTTCTCTAGATATACTTGGGTGGAAACTTTCAGTCACAAAGATGACACCTATGCTGTTGCCACCAAGTTATTCAGACTACTACTAACTCAGAAAGAAAGCGATATCATCAGTATGAGATCAGACAACGGCACTGAATTCAAGAACAATGGTATTGCTCAGTACTGTAATGATCATGGTATAGACCACAACTTCTCAGCTGCCGGTACACCACAACAAAATGGTGTTGTTGAGAGGAAGAACAGAACTCTCATTGAAGCTGGTAAGACCATGATTGCCGAAGCCAGGCTGCCGAAGTACTTTTGGGCTGAAGCGATCAATACAGCCTGCTTTACCCAGAACAGATCTCTAATCAACAAATTCCATAACAAGACTCCTTATGAACTCTGGAGAGGCAGAATCCCAACATTGGATTCTTCAAAATATTCGGCTGCAAATGTTACGTGCTATACAATGGAAAAGAGCACAGAGGTAAATTTGATGAGAAAGCTGATGAAGGAATCTTTATTGGATACGCTAAACACAGTAAGGCCTTTCGAGTTTTCAATAAGAAACTTTTGAAAATTGTTGAATCTGTTCATGTAACCTTTGATGAATTTGATTTGTTAGAGTCTGACAAGGCTCCAAATAGTACTAATGTGTCTAGTGCTCATGAGACAGGTGAATCCAGTAATACTAATCCTGCAGATCAAGTACCAGCTGCTGATCCAGTCATTTCAGCAGAAGAATCAGCAGATGCTCCGTATTTTCCTTCATCAGCAGAACCAGAACCTGCTGATGAATTTCATAATCCGTTTGCCGATGCAAACTCTGCTGATCATCCTGAAGACAGATCAAGCCCTCAACCAATTTCTGTTATAAGACCTAATCCTCCAAGCTTTCATCCACCTCTCACTCAAAGTTCTTCTCCTACACCTTCTGCTGATCTTGATCCTCCTCTAGAATCCTTACAACAAGAATCAGTAAGACAAGATGTGCCGAGAGAAGTCAGAACTGTTCGTGATCATCCATTAGAAAATGTGATTGGTGATGTCTTTGGTCCCAGATTAACTAGGAACCTTAGTAGAGCATTTGCTGAAAGCCTTTTCTCATCTGCTATGGTCTCCGATATAGAACCAAAGAAGACTGAAGAAGCTCTTGCCGATCCTGGTTGGGTTGAAGCCATGCAAGAGGAACTGAATCAGTTTGAAAGATGCAAAGTATGGGAACTTGTGCCAAGACCAACTTCTCAGCAAGTTATTGGTACTAAGTGGGTTTACAGGAACAAATTGGATGAAGCTGGGAAAATCATTAGAAACAAAGCAAGGTTAGTTGCTAAAGGCTACCGTCAAGAGGAAGGAATCGACTACGATGAGACATTTGCTCCTGTTGCAAGATTGGAAGCTATAAGACTTTTCTTAGCCTATGCTGCCTTCAAGGAATTCAAGCTATATCAAATGGACGTGAAAAGTGCCTTCCTGAATGGAGAACTCCAAGAACTAGTCTATGTTGAACAACCACCAGGTTTTGAGGACTCCAAGAAGCCTGATCATGTCTACCGATTGAAGAAAGCACTCTATGGCTTAAAGCAAGCTCCAAGAGCATGGTATGAAACCCTTTCTAAGTTCTTACTTAGCGATGGCTTAGGCTTCACTCGAGGTAAAATCGATACTACTTTATTTGTTGCCAAGCATAAGGGTCATTCATTGTTTGTTCAAATTTATGTCGATGATATTATTTTTGGTTCCACTAACGAATCACTTTGCAAGAGATTTGAGAAACTGATGCAGAGCAAGTTCGAGATGAGCATGATGGGTGAACTAACATATTTCCTTGGACTGCAAGTCAAACAAACCCATGAAGGAATATTCATCAGTCAAGCCAAGTATGCCAAAGAACGTATCAAGAAGTTTGGCTTTGACAATGCTCACTCTCAAAGCACACCGATGGGCACTAACATTCATTTAGATAAGGATGAGTCTGGTAAGAAAGTAGACATGACTGTCTACCGAGGTATGATAGGCTCACTCCTCTATCTTACTGCCAGTAGACCAGATATTATGTTTGCTGTTTGTGTTTGTGCCAGGTTTCAAGCTGACCCTAGGGAATCCCATTTGCAGGCTGTAAAACGTATTATTAAATATTTATGTGGCACTGCTAACCTTGGATTATGGTATGCAAGAGATTCATCTTTCAATCTTATAGGTTATTCAGATGCAGACTTTGCAGCTTGTAGGGTGACCAGAAAGAGTACAAGTGGAACTTGCCAATTTCTTGGTGATAGATTGGTGTCTTGGTCCTGTAAGAAGCAAGCATCAATTTCCACTTCCACTACTGAAGCTGAGTACATAGCTGCAGGCAGTTGCTGTTCACAGATTCTATGGATGAAGCAGCAGCTGGTTGACTATGAAGTTCCATCTCAAATTTGTCCCATATATTGTGACAACCAATCAGCAATTTCAGTATCAAACAATCCGGTCATGCATTCCAAAACCAAGCACATAGACATCAAATACCACTTCCTGAAGGAACATGTTGAAAAAGGGAATGTTGTGCTGCTCAAAGTCCATACCGATTTCCAAAGAGCAGACATACTAACAAAGCCCTTGGATCAGAAAAGATTTGAATTCCTCAGAGGTGAATTAGGTATGATTGACTTTTATGGTTAAAATTGTGCTAACTTTGCTACTTTGTGTTAGTCTGCCGATCAAATCAGCAGAGCATCAATTATCTTACCGACTACGAACATGCCGACAATATCTTGCCGATTCAATCATTTTGCCGATTTAATATCTTGCCGATTCAATCATTTTGCGATTCAATATCTTGCCGATTCAATCATTTTGCCGATTCTATCTATATATCTTGCCGATTAATGAAATCAAATCAGCACGTCTCTGCAAAAGTTAAGATTCCTGACACATGACGTAAGCAATCAAATCAAAGGTACATCGGTCACACCATCTCCCTGACACGTGTGTGTACCTTTCTTATCCAAAATCGTGTCAAGATGTATTCCATTTAATGCGATACATCAGCAGGTAAACAGGTCATCATCACTTCTATTTTATTTTTGACTAATTTACCCTTTCTCCCTCTTACTTTTAACTGTTCATCTTACCGATTTGTTTGCGCATTAATTTTTGCGTGCGCACGGTCTCCGAGACAATAGGTACAGTTATTTCTCTCCCTTGCCCTTTCATATTCTCTCTCTCCCCATAACATAATAACGCCTTTCAAAATTCCATTAAGCTCTTTCTCCGCCATTTTTTCTCTCTGCTCTCTATTCTCTCTATCTCTCCTCTTTCCAGATTATCAGTTCATCGTTTATTTGTTCATCTATTCATAATCTGGTAAGTGTTAATGTTTATTCTCTGCTCATTTCTAATCATCTATGGTTTGATTTGTCTTTATTTCTAACATTGAGAGTTGTTTGAGTAATTTGCAGACAATGTCCGGCGAAAAAGATATCTACGGAGGCTATGTTGACTCCGACTACTTCAACGATGAAGCCGACGGGGTTTTCTTGAAGAATCTTCTTATTGGGTCCTTGCTTGATTCGTTCATCACCCCATCAGGAGTTAGTTCAGTATTTGTGGATCTTGTCAAAGAATTTTCACCAACTCTTCAGTTGTCGCGCTCGTGCTGATTCTCCGTTATCTCTCCATCAATTCTACTGTTTTGGGCGTGGAGATCTCTATTTCTCCCTCTTCTATCTCTGAAGTTTTTCATATCTTGGGAATGAAGGGTTGAGTGCTCTAGTTGATGAGCAGAGGAACTGGATAGGGCTTGGATTATCATGAGAGGTGCTGGCACAAGGCTTAGTGGCACTAATCATCTGAAGATTCACTATCCCGAAGATACTATGCTTTGGCTGAGATAGTTGATAGATGTCTCATTTGCCGATCTGGATCCCACAGTAATCTTACTGATGTGCAATTTGAAGCTATGGCCGCCATTGTTCTGCAGATTGAGTTCAACTGGTGTGCCTACATATTCAGGATTATCGCTACGGCTGCTGATAAGTGGGCTTCTGACAGATTGAAGAACAAGGCCAATCCTGGAAAAGGATGCCATATCTGTTGATAGTATGATTCTGAGGAGAAATGCCAATGTAGTGGCTGCGATCGCTTTCCATCCAGCTTGGCCTTTCAATAGGTTGAAGTCTTTGATGCTAAGGATTGGAAAAGGATTCAAAGAATGCTTCCAGTGCCGATGCCCCTTCTATTGCTCCTGCACCTGTTGTTCTAAAAGAAGAAAAGGCAAAGACCATTCCTTCAGTTGCTTCTCAATCAGCAGCTGTCTCTACTCCTGCTACTTCAACAGATAGGATTCTTGCCGATTCTACTCCTGGTGCTCCAAAGAAAAGGAACTGATAAAGGTTGCGATCAAGTGGTGACAAAGAAGGTGAAGCTTGCCGATGAAGTTCCTTCTTCACTATTCCTCCTGCTGATCCCAGAGCTAAGCTAATTAGGTTTGCCCCTGCTCATCTTGTCCGGTGCTTCCCTATCTACCGATCCTGCTGTCAAGGTTGAAATTCTGATGAAGAATTCACTGATGACTTTGCGATGGCAAAAGTATTGAGGATGTCATTGAGAAGCTCAAGTCTCAGACCTAGGAAATGCGCTCCAATCAGAAACCCAACCTTCCACACCTTCTACAAGAATCCTTGGTCCTTTACCAACAAGGTCTTGATCAAGAAATGGGTCTTTCCGATTGACCATCTGCCTCCCTTTATGTTGAAGGAAGGCATTCTGTGACTCTATCAAAGATATAGTGGAATTTCATGTTGAGCAAACTTCAGACACTCAACCTCTATTGGTCTATCTGCCGACCTTACTGCTCCAGTTGAGACAACTATGGACACTCAACAGTTGGATGTATCTGTTTCAGGAGGAGAACTTGCTGAAAA